>WWET01000210.1:621659-642729 GCA_011038615.1 Limnodynastes dumerilii | reverse complement strand
CGCAGCATCTCCTCTCTGATCATCAGAGGAGATGCTGCGGATAGAGGCAGTCACGGACTTTGCTGCGGCACTGAGGTGAGTAAAGGGGGTGACAGAGCCTCATCTCTCCGCCCCCCCCTTTACTCACCGCAGCGCAGCAGCAGAGTTAAACAGAAACGGATGGTAAATGGAGGCAGGAGGCTGCTTTCCCACCCACCCCCGCCCGGCACTCTAGGCAGTCACCTAAGATCACCTAATGGTAGCGCCGGCCCTGAGATAGACAGACAGAGAGATAGATGAAATTTTATTTAGAATATTATATCCATTCACAATGGTCCTTGGTAAAGTAATTATTTATTTATATATTTATGTATTTAATTAACAGATTTTTATATCGCGCCATCAGATTACTTAGTGCTTTACAATTGTAACATTCATTTCAACAAGACTCTGTGGTAACAGACAGACTGGGTAGGTTAGAGGGCCCTGCCAGCAAGTTTACACTGTATAGGACTTTGGGGATTGATACATAAGGGCAAGCGCTATCTATTACACAATGGACAAGCCAGCTTGTAAGATAAAAGTGCTCAGTGCTCTGTATGATCCTGTTAGTAACAGGACTGGGGCTAATTTTAGTATGGAAAAAGAACATTTGAAGTTTGTTTTAATCATGTAACAGAAACAAAAACCGGATAGCAAAGTAGTTGTAAATAGGGTAGACAAATATTAAGCTGTAGGTTGTGCAAGTTGGTAAGCTTGTCTGAAGAGGAAAGTTTTAAGGGAACGATTGAAACTTTGGAAAGTAGGACAATCTTAAAGGGCGATTGGGAAGATGATTCCAGAGAGTGGGTGCAGGCCGGGAGCAGTCCTGTAACTGGCAATCAGAGCATTTGTTTAGTTTAGAGTACAGCTGAATGTCCTGTAAAGATCTGAGAGAGTGAGCTTAGATGTATCTTAAGATGAGAGAGGATATGTAGGCGGGTACAGTGATGTTAATGGATTTGTAGGTTAGCAAAAGAACTTTGTATTTGATTCTGTTAAATACAAGCAGCCAATGTAGAGACTGACAAAGTGGACCATTTAGCAAGGAAAATCAGTCTAGCTGCTGCATGTAATATAGACTGTAGGGTGTACTTTTATAATGTGGGAATCCAATAAGCAGAGCATTGCAATAATCAATGCAAGAGATGATTAGTGTGTGAATGAAAGTTTTTTAATGTCTAATGTGAGATATTTGTATATTCTGGAAATGTTCTTAATGTATGCAACAGATTGTATATGGGGAACAAGGGACAACATGTGTTGGAATTACTTGAGTGTTGTCAACAGGAATAGATAGACCAGTTGGGTGACTCTTATTGGTAGATGGAAATATTATTAGTTCTGTTTTTGAAAGATTAAGTTTGAGATGACATCCAAGATGAAATGGCAGAGAGACATTCAGTTACGTGGGCAGTGTTTTATATAAGAGATGATGCCAGCGTCGTGGCAACAGGAGAACATCCAGAGAACCGGACCGGACACTTCAAGCAAGCTGACAATGAAGAAGAAAACAGCAGAAGACATCATACTAAGAAGAATTGAAGGCTTCCCAAGATGCTGACATCAAACGGTGAGTGCACAAAAATGTTATTTATTTTAATACACGATACACTGCACACATTACACTTAGATTAGGAGAGATGACCAACGGAGGTAAGTCCACACATTTAGGGAACCTTTTTAGTTAGGGAATATTTTTTTTTTACATGCATGCTTTATTAAATGATTTAAGGGGTTAATGTATGTTTTATGCTTTGTGTATTTTTTTTCACACACTACACGCAGCGCTGCATGGTTAGAAGTCTTACCATGTTGTGCTGATAGAACTACAAGGGCCAGCTTTGCTGATCCTTGTAGTTGTATCAGTACAGCAAGGCTAAGGCTTTCAGCCATGCAGCACTTAGGTTTTTTTCCAATCTCACGCGACTTGCTGCAATTTGTTAAACGGCTAATCGCGATGGTTTTCTATTTAAAATCACCGCGATTTAGCCCTTTACAAATCGCACAACATCGCCTGAGATTGGAAAAATCGCGGCCAAATCGTTTTTTAATGAATGAGGCCCCTGGAGCAGCGTTGGTAAGTTGTAGTTGTCTTTCTTCTTTAAGTTGTACAACTAAAATACATGTTATTGTAAAAGATATCCTGAAGCTGTTGAGGAATTCCCTTCTACAATTCTGTTATAATAAATCAAACCCTTATTGGTCAGTGTAATCTACTAATAAATACACAAAAAGGTAAGTCACCACTCTTCATGTTCCTACTGAATGTCTTTGTAAATGATTATTCATTTTCCAAGTGCCACTGGTAAGTCACTTATAGCCTTAAGTATTATAGCTCAGTTTCTTTAAGTCAAGTGCACCAGTCATCTGACTTGTTAATGTTGATTTGAAAGAAAGTTGGTAGTGGGTGTGGCAGGGTAAAACACAGGGGCGTTTCTAGAAATGAAGGGGCCCGTGTGCAGACCCCACACGGCCCCCCCTCCTCCTCCTCAGACGGCCCCCCATCCCAAGACGGGCCCCCCTCTTCTTCTTCTCAACCCCATCCATATCTATACAAACGGAGACGGTCTCCAGCAGTCTTCCATTCCCAACAGTGCACTGTGTAGCCTCACGCTCTGCAAACAGAAGAGGAGCATGAGGCTGCGCAGTGCACGCACACCTGACACCCCCATGTGACACCCGTTGGGAATGGAAGGCTGCTGGAGACCGTCACCGTTTGTACAGAAATAGGTGGTACTGGGATCTTCCATTGGGTGCTGGGTGAGTGCCACAGGCGGCCCCCTTGTCTGCAGGGGCCCGTGTGCACTGGACACTCTGCACCCATGGTAGATACGCCACTGGTAAAACATAACCAATCCTAGGGCCAGATTCAATTAGATTTGCCCCCCGAAACAGACAGGCAATTTTTCCCATCTATTACAGTAGCTAATATTTATGCACGCCTCTATGAGGTGTGAATAAAAAAAAAATTGCACAATTAACTTCCAATGGCAAATAACGCAGGTGCGAGGCTAATTGAATCAGGCCCCTAGTTTCTAAATGTTAACAAGATACATAATAGTTCATGCTGAGCTTGAGCTGGGACGGTTCAAGTGGAAATGCCACACCCTCACTTCTCCCACAGATTTAAATAAACATTATACATTTCCATTCAGTTATATTATATTCTATGTTTACATATCTCCACTTCAACCACTGTTCATACATATAAATTTGCTTAAAAAATTGGCATTTTCAATTTAAAATAGAATGTTTTACTATGGGGGGCAGGAATCATCTCTGTACATCTATATTACCATTTGATTTTCTGAACACTTCAAGGAGATGTCCGACCTCCTCCTTTATCCGCTCCTCGATACTACGTTTCCCCATTCCGAAATTTGACAATGTTGACAGGGAAAAACGCCTTAGTTCCTTCCATTTCTCACCGTTACTGAACGCCATCTCTGCAGAATGAAATAACCATCCTTTAATATGTTATTGTTTATTGATTTTATTTGTCTTTGTAGTGATATAATGATACAAATACACTAGAATGCACCACAGATATAGACTAACACTAATGCAGAAGGACAAACCTCAAAACAGCCCGATGATAAAGGATAAACTCTGACCTCACTTTCTTACTTACACCTTCATACATTCTACTTCCAGTATGCCACAGATTGTTTTTTTTTTGCTAACATTATTCACTCCAACTTCAAACAATAAGGAATTTGGGAATTTTTTCTTTGTTTTTGTTTGGCTTGACTGTATGGGCCTAGTGGTTCTTATCTGCCATCACATTTTCTATTTTCATGAGATGATAAATCCAAGAATCCATCTTAATGTGACTTCGTGAAGTTGGGGTACAGGTTATGAATTCTGGGAAGGTCAGTCAAATATTGCTAGGTACAAATTATATTTTGCAGCTAAGTGAATGGAAAACGTCTGTTGGAATTTATCGGTTGCAGGCCCTGCTGCAATGGGCTACTTTTAGAATTAGAAACAGCCAAAAGTTCCCTTTCGGCTGTCTCTATTTTGAATAAGCAGCCATTTTAGAATTTTTTTTATAAATGCTTGGATAGAAGGGAGGGTTAGGGTCAGGCTGCAGGGAGGGGGTTCTTAGCGTTAGGCTATAGAGAAGGGAGGGTTAGGGTCAGGCTAGGGAGAAGGGAAGGTTAGAGTCAGGCTGCGGGGAAGAGAGGTTTAGGGTTAGGATAATAGAAGAGGAGGGTTACAGTTAGAATTAGGGAAAGGGTTGGGGTAGTAAATTTCACTTATGTTCGGTGCTCTGGGGATCGATTGCTATCGAGGCATAAGCAATGAATATCCCAGTCAGTTTGAAACTGTTTGGGAGAAAACGGCCCTATCAAAATAGAATGGAATTTATATAATAAAGGAGAATGGATCCATTACTGTAGTTGTCCATGATGTAGATGCCTTTAATGAAAGCCTTGTGTTGAATGTAGTTATTTACTTTATTAGGTAACCAGGATATATTTTCTATTAAAAATACAACATATGTTTATTGCAGTTAAAATTGTAGGCATCGATCATTCATTTGAAACTTAGTGGTAAGTGATTTTTGTATACTAAATTTCATTTATCATAATGGCTTACCACTGAGGTTGCAGAGGAAAATTGGACATGTCAGGAGTGTCAGCACTAAGCTGTCAGCAGCTGGCAAGATAGACAGTGCTCATTACTCTTTTTTTGAGTGTTGAGAGCTGTATGTACATAACTTTCTAGTGTGAGGAACACTGGTATCAGTGTCAGCCAGGCAACAGGGACCAAAGTCATAAATCAATACTGGATGGGGCAGGATAACCGATACTTTACAAAAAATGTAGGCACAGGACAAGGCAAGGCAAGCTTACAGATACCAGATAAGTTAAGCCAAGGACACAGAAAGGTATGTTTCTGGTAGTACAGGGTATAGGTACAGGAAGGCACCAAATCTAGACAGGGCCAGGTAGGTATCCATAAAGGCAAGGTAATGATATAAGACAGCTCCAAGCACAGGAAGACAAGGTACAGGTGAAACAGGTAAAGGATCAGTGAGACTAGCTGAGGGTGCAGGCTAGGTACAGGTAAGGACAGTAAAGTACAGGTAAGCAGTGGTGGGCCCTATACTTTATGTATAGTGCTGCTGGGTGGGAGTCAGACAAAGAAAAATGCCACCCTGCTGCTGTAAATGTCAATTTTACACAATCAGAGGGGCAGGGGGAGCATTATCTACTCTCATTGTATGGAAGCAAGTGGAGAGATGGCTACAAGAGTTGCCAGCCAACCCTTGTTAACATGAGTCTCAGGAACAATGTCCAGACAAAGTGAGGTTATACCCTAGGTAATAGGGTGCAGAAACTGCTAATAAAAGAGGCAGACACACAAACAGATTCTAGGTTCTGGTACAGCTTCCACGTACAAGGTATAAAAAGGACAGGTAAAGATGAGGTATGGGTATTGTCCAGAAAACAAGGTACAGGCTAGAGTAAGAGGTAGATACAAGTTCAGGATTCAGACACAGGTTAGAAAATGAGAGTGGTTCAGGTTTAGGTTAAGTATACAGGAACAACAAGCCAAATTAAAAGAATACAAGGCAATGTAAGGCTAATGACAAGTACAAGGCAAAACTAGGCTAGGCCACCTGAATACAAGGCCTGAAACACAATAACTAGCAGATTAGTAAACAGATAGAGCAGCCAACCAGCATTAGAGAGGCAGATAAAACTTGGGGCACCACTGACACTTCTCCCATATGAAGTGGGAAGCGAAACGCGCATTGGGGAAGGAAGATGTCAGCATGAAGGTTCCACAATCCAGATGAACTACATGCAACTCTCTCAGAGCCTTCTTGTGAACCACATGGTGTGAGATGGACTTGGATGCCACTTGTTACGCCAGAATATGAAGGTTCAAATACCAGCCCGGAAGGGTGAATTGCGATCATGAGATCGCTAACTTTGTCTAAGTTAAGTCCCCTTGGATAGGATAGGGCTCCACTGCTCCATCCTCCATCTAATTTATGAGCTGATTTATTTACCAGTATTGGACTACGCCTAATGGATGAGTATAACTCCGCTATACAAGCATAAATTCCATACTGTGTGTGCTATGAATCCTTTACATATGATTGCTTAATCTATGTTTGTTTAGTGCTTCATATTACTGGCTCTGCTTTGTTATATTCACTTGCATACTCATTACTTTCACACAAATTAATAAACTATGATAGTTTCATTGGCACAAATCACCACTGTTATCATTATGTTGTAGAGTTTATGAGCCTGATCCAGACCTACGACCGCAAGCGATCGTACACTGGTCGGGAGCGTAAAACCGGGAGAAAAAACGCATTGCAGTATGACAACTTCCGGTCGTCCGTAGGACATGAGCGTACAGCGAGCGTATTTTTCGCCCAAGGGGCGTGCGTTTTGTACGACGATAGTCCGGACGCTCGAGTTACTACACAGAGGCGGGGATAGCCATTTAAATTGTACAGTATGGGCGTGCTAAGCCCCGTACGACCAGCGTATCGGTCCGAAAATTCGTATGGACGATGGAAAAAGTTAGGGTAGGGTTCAGTCACCATAAGTAGGTACAATCAACGGAAGTGTCATGGGCGTGAAAGTTTATACGCCCGGCGATCATACGCTATGCTCGCGGGCGTAGGTCTGGATCAGGCCCTATGAGTGGCTGCTAAATATACAAAGGGGGTTTAGTGCACTAGGAGTGACCACTATACTCTACCCTCTGGTAGATACTTTCTGTTTGTTTGCTATTTTATTCAATTGGTCACTTGGTAGCACCCCCATTTACTATAGGCACTATTTGCCTTTTTTCTGTCTTTCTACAGGGCCTGGCTTCCTCTACTTCTGCCCATGGGTCTGCTTATATGTCATTTTAATCAAGCCTAAATCAAGCTTTTCAAAAATTTTATATAGATAGATAGTTATAGATGTAGATATAAATATATATAGATGTCATTGGGACAAAAAAAAACCCTGAAAATCCAAAGGATACGCTTCCATGAAACTCTCAAGGATCTTGTAGATATATGTGGCACAGAACAAGCAGATTTAAATACAGAGCAAGACACAGTGACAGGACTAATGATAGCTAAGCATATGCACTACTTATTCCAACACTTACCATTCCCTTTGGTAAAGTCATAGAAAACAGGGTAATACCCTCGGCCACTGAATTCTTCTGCTTTATCAATGATAGTCTCCTTCACAGCATCATATCCACAAAGCACAATGTAAGGATGGTTCCCTTGATATATAGTAAAGATGTCTCCATAGGTTTTACGTAACTAGAAGAGCAATGAAAAGTGTTAAACAATGTATTGTTACTTAAAGCCAGTGCTTTTTTGTAGGAGTACTTTGTAGCAGGATTGGGGGCATTATAGTGGGGCATATAATTAATTATGGGCATGTCTGTGGGGCATATGAAGGACTGTTGTACTACAGTGGAAAAATGCTTTCAATTTAAACTGAGCAGTCTAAACATTAATAGGAACCACTCATGCTGCCAAAAAAAAGCACTGAACTATCACGGCATGGTCTCTACAGGACCTCTGATGGTGTCCTATGGTATTTGTCACAAATATGTTAGCAGCAGATTCTTTAAATCCTGTAAGTTGTGTGGTGGGGCTTCCATCGTGAGGACCTGTTTTCCAGCCCATCCCAGAGAAGCTCAGTCGAACTGAGATCTGTGAAATTTGGAGGCCAAGGCAAAACATAAACAATTTTTGTAGTGGAATGGCACATTATCATGTTGAAAGAGGCCACTGCCATCAGGGAAAACCATTGTCATGAAGTGGTCTCTGTGGAGGTGGCCTGCAACTGGGTGGGTCCACGACAACCAAGCAGGGATCCAGCACAGGGGAGTTCTGTGGCTCTCATGGACTTCCATGGACCCTGTTGCCTGTTATCACGGCCACCCCAGACAGTGAATTTAGACCTGAATCTACAGGATGACCGCAAGTTTAGGATTGAAGGTGCTGTGAGCTAATATGGGCTCGTTGTGTCACCAACTCTGATCCCCAGTGGTGGAAGGAAGCAGAGGAGGAAGTAGTGTCAGACACTGAAGAGAAGAGGAAGAGAGCCTTGCAGCAAGAAGGTCCAGTGGAGAGCTGCAATATCAAGGGGATAAGATTCCTGAATACTTGCAGACTACCTGCGTGTGAGGAACGGGGATTGGATCAGAAAAAGTTGGGCTTCATCAAGCACCCTTTGCATCTTGTGTAAATCCTGTGACCTCTGCAGCAACTGTTAAATTAACCCTGCAGATTTCACAACAAGGTACACTGTGTTTTGCCGTTTCTTTCTTAGAGTTGTTGTTGTTGGCAGGTTGTGCAAGATATTGCAGGTGGTTATCCTTTAGATCAGGCCCGGATACCTTGAACAGTGCTGGTAGTTGACTGAACAAGCAGAAGGAGACAACGAATATAGCCGGTGAGTAAAGGTTGAGTGCATTAATCTTATAGGATGTAGTGGTGGGTAAGGCGCCCCAGCATACCAAGTTAACTCAGCCCCCTTGTTCTGTAGGCCAGATTATACTTGAGTTTGTTTCTACTGAAAAGTGATCAGGCTGCTCCTTTTCCCGGGAAAGCCTTGGACATACCCTCCCAGCTCGTTGATTGAAATCCTGTACATTAATAAGTTTCTCTACCAGGGTTCATGAGTGGCTGTCACCACCCAGGGGGAAGTAGCTGTCACCATTCTGCTGGAGCCATTATCGATGAGCAATTACCAGATAGACCTGATTGCCTGCACAGCATATGTCTTTTGTAAGTTACATCTACAACAATGTTAAGGTAGGTGGTAGATGTCAAAGTAACATAGACATGAACCTAAGATTCCCCAGCGGTACATTTCCTAGACTATCACACTGCATCTGCTGACTTGCTTTTTGTCATAATCATAGCATATCCTTCACTTGTCATTGGTTTTAATGTTTTTACATATTGGTGTATAATTTCAGATAAGTGTTGGTAACAATTCCTACAAAATAACCACCACTTGAAGTAATTTACGTAATTCTACACAAGGAGCCAGATCCAGACTTAATAAAGACAGCTAATTTACCCATAGCCCATTCAAAAATCTGGCTGTGGGAACGCACTGTGCATGTGCACGGCAGATGTCACTCTTCTTAACTCTGATCATAAATAACTTCTATGTAACTCCGTACAAAAGGTTGTGACTTCCCTATACAAGTCGAAAATACGCATGGTGGGTTGGAGCAGGCATTTAAATTGTACAGTATGGGCTGGGTTAGGCACTTACATACAACAAGGAGATACGTGCAACCAGATATACGCAAGGAAAAGTTAAGGTAGGGTTTTGAACATGTAAATCAGCTATGTGCGTGCAAGAGGAGTGCCTGGGGGAGTGCATTATACTTAGTAGTGCGTAACTCTGGCACGCTTGCATACTTGACACAACCTTAAGTCTGGATCTGGCCCAAGATCATTAAATTGAGGATAAACATATATATTTAGTAGTGCAATATAAAGCTATTTAGATTATTTATGTTATTGAAATGCAATTTTTAAGATTTAATGACTCATTGGCTTGTAGGCCATCATTCCAGAATGATTATAGTTGTGCCCATTAAAACCTTTCCCAAAATCAGGGAAAATTCTGCCATACATGACACATCTGCTAGGGAAAGTTGAATGGAGCTTCAGAAATTATTCAAACTTGTTTACTTCATTTCATATAATTTAGCAGCTGCTGGCTTCCTGCAGAGATCAGACAACGGAGCGGACTTCACCCATTCAGTGTCCTGCAGAGGGAGTATTTGACTCATCCTGTGAATTGAATTGCTAATGTCTGCTCCATTGTCTGATCTCTGCAGGATGCCAGCAGCTGATTAATGAATTACAGGTGGTTATAGGTAAGAAAATAAGACATGAGAGAGTATATGGAAATATAAGAAGACACAGATGTGGAATCAAAAAACAATGTGACTAATAATGTTTAGTTGTCACCTCATGTCCCTCTTATAATATCATATCACATTGAACTGTATAGGAGTCACTAGCCCTAATCAGAAAGGTGCAGACAACGTACGGTTATTGTGTCATTGTCCTGTGTCCGGCAGCCAAAAGATATATATATATATATTCCATAGACAAAAAACCCTGCGGTTTAACATGTCTGATTAAGGTTTCTTGCATTGACACAAAACATAGAAACCTTTAAAACTTTGCCATTCAAACGCCAAAAAGCAATGAAATTACGACATTAAGGCTGGAGTCTTAATGGACGTGTTCCTTAAGAAATACAGACATGGTATAACATCACATCCTATGGTAAGCAATACAGACATGGTATACCATCACATCCTATGGTAAGCAATACAGACATGGTACCATCACATCCTATGGTAAGCAATACAGACATGGTACACATCACATCCTATGGTAAGCAATACAGACATGGTACACATCACATCCTATGGTAAGCAATACAGACATGGTACACATCACATCCTATGGTAAGCAATACAGACATGGTACACATCACATCCTATGGTAAGCAATACAGACATGGTACACATCACATCCTATGGTAAGCAATACAGACATGGTACACATCACATCCTATGGTAAGCAATACAGACATGGTACACATCACATCCTATGGTAAGCAATACAGACATGGTACACATCACATCCTATGGTAAGCAATACAGACATGGTACACATCACATCCTATGGTAAGCAATACAGACATGGTACACATCACATCCTATGGTAAGCAATACAGACATGGTACACATCACATCCTATGGTAAGCAATACAGACATGGTACACATCACATCCTATGGTAAGCAATACAGACATGGTACACATCACATCCTATGGTAAGCAATACAGACATGGTACACATCACATCCTATGGTAAGCAATACAGACATGGTACACATCACATCCTATGGTAAGCAATACAGACATGGTACACATCACATCCTATGGTAAGCAATACAGACATGGTACACATCACATCCTATGGTAAGCAATACAGACATGGTACACATCACATCCTATGGTAAGCAATACAGACATGGTACACATCACATCCTATGGTAAGCAATACAGACATGGTACACATCACATCCTATGGTAAGCAATACAGACATGGTACACATCACATCCTATGGTAAGCAATACAGACATGGTACACATCACATCCTATGGTAAGCAATACAGACATGGTACACATCACATCCTATGGTAAGCAATACAGACATGGTACACATCACATCCTATGGTAAGCAATACAGACATGGTACACATCACATCCTATGGTAAGCAATACAGACACGGCATACCTCAAATCCTATGGTAAGCAATACAGACATGGTACCATCACATCCTATGGTAAGCAATACAGACATGGTACCATCACATCCTATGGTAAGCAATACAGACATGGTACCATCACATCCTATGGTAAGCAATACAGACATGGTACCATCACATCCTATGGTAAGCAATACAGACATGGTACCATCACATCCTATGGTAAGCAATACAGACATGGTACCATCACATCCTATGGTAAGCAATACAGACATGGTACCATCACATCCTAGTGTGTGTATCTTGCTCCTCTCATGTGAAGGCATTGTCAGTGCACCCAGCTCTTACTTGATATGCGCAACATTATGAGCTGTTTGAACTCTCTCTCCTATCTTTATAATGCAGCACATTTTCGTAAATTGTAATACACCTGTCATTTTCTCTGACACCTCACCCCCCAAAGGCACTCCCCAGGATCATCAGCTACCTAACAAAACAAATAGCTAGTGAATAGACCCTTTCTGCACTGAGTTCTGCCTTCCCAATCATATTCTAATATAATCAATGTAATGTGGCTTTCTGAAAAAGGAGGTAGAAAAAAACGGCCACATTTTCCACTTTAACCTGTTCCAGTTTTTCATTTTTAATTATTTCACTATAAATTTTGGCATGAAGCACCAGGAGACAATTCTCCACAGACTGGTATAAATTTCATCTTAATGCATAAAATACTTTCTGAGCTACAGCCCCTCAAACACCCCCTCTGACAAAAAGTCAATGGCAGAATGCTGTGTATTATAGTCAACCTTAATATAAGGTCACGACCGTGCCCTTATAATTATTTTAAAAGATTTTGGGAAAATATTTATTTATAGTATTAGGCATTTGAATGTTCAGCTTTAACAAATGTTACAGTATAAATATTAAAACTTGTTATAGGAAACTGAATAGACTCACCTGTAGCATTGATTGCACAATGTTGCTCATGTTCATCTTGTGCAGAGTTCCGATGATAGGAAAAGGGGTTGGTCCCGGGGGAAGTTTTGCTTTTTCAAACATCATCTTTATGTAAATAGCCAAAAAGTAGGTGATGAGCAAGACCAGGAGTAATGTACAGAGTGTATAGAAATCCATCCTGTCAAAAGAGATCAGGCAGGTTTCGGGATTGATATTTGGATAAGCTTATAACATGTGCTGTACACAGCCTCAGTATTCAATTTTTGGTTGGAATTTTATGTTTCATATGCTAGGAGTTCCATCCGGCAGGGCAGCACTTCAGATCCACATGCCTAAGGGGTGCAGAGACAGGCATGTAGATTATGAAGAGTGGGTGGTGGCATGCGCTTCCACATAGATATGCATTTGGACAGACACAGATCCATGCAAAGAACTTAAGTTTGGGTTCTGGACATGCAAGAACTCCACACGTGGAAGGAAAGTGACAGGGGAGTCCACCTCCTTCTCATGCGTGGACCTCCTTGCATACGGAAATCGCACTAAGGTTTGGATTGGGTCCAATGTGGTCATAACATGTCCTAACACTCACTCACCCAATTTATAGATGGTTCATTCATCCTGCACAAATGGACAGACGTCAGCATGATCGGCAGGAAAGTCGGGTGACAGTCCCAGTGATCAGATAGGGTGAGGCCTACACAATGTCCCTGGCTATTTGAACTAGTTCCAGACTTTTGCCAATGTGTGTTTTGGAAGCGCTCGCATTTTGCAGATTGGGTATGCGGACACTCCAAACGTTATCTGAACGCGATCCGCTATATTCGTTTCAAATCTGAAGCCAATTCCAATTGCTCAGACGTCAAAAGGGATGGAAAATACCTGCATTTTGTAACTGCACATGCAGACGTGATGCATTCCCATTATGAATCTGGATTTCCTAGTGTTTGAACTGGAGCTTACACCTTAGACTCCACACTCCAAACCTCAGTAACAGAGCCATGGAAGCCTTCTACAGTACATTATTGCCGTGCCGCAACTCTGTATGTTGCTGCCAGGGAGTAGTAGAACCAGGTTTGGACAGAACTGCTCTCCGTCATCATGGGTAGCAGCTACGGTTGACCCGCCACCGCTTCTACTCCATGGAAGCATCATATACGTAACCCTTCACTGTATCCAGATTCTGAGCTGTCATCATTTAAAGTGAAGGCAGCGTGGAAGTCTTAAGGTAGGGCACGGATATCGTAAGTCCAAGCATAGCTGGGATGGAAGTCTGGACCACTATTACTTGAGAAATCAGGAAATATATTCACAACTTCCAAATAACAAAATATCACTAATCTGAATCTAGTAGTTTTATCAGAAGAGTCTTATCTGAGAATCAGCTAATCCATCAACACAGGTCCATACCAAGTCCAAATTAGAAGATAAGACTATTACAGATGCACATCAGAAGATATGACTATATCAAGAACCATGAAAATATGTAATGACTTTAAAATGAAATATTGCAATAAGAGATTTATAATATTGTAAACAACAATATAACAACCATTCCCAAAAAGTCATGGTACAATAAGGTAAGTTACCCCATTAAATGTGTTTCCACTTAACACTAGATCCCACTGTTGGGACCACGTCTTTCCCTTCAGACAATTGGTTTCTTGATCCCAATAGCCTGAATGAATTAAATAAATATAATGGGGCGCTTCATAGTGTAATATCTTTTAAATAATATAAAATCACCAGAGGTAGTTTATCGTTTGGGAAAACACACCTGGCAATCAGCATAAACGTAACAATTCACACAGGCTACTAGAGTACTTTACTGCAGTAGCCCATGTGGCTACTTCACCGCAACAAAGCTTGGACATACATGTACAGGATTTTCTGTATGTCCAAACTTTGTTCAATTAGACAACAGCAAAAAGACTGACCAACATTATCCCCTGCAATCAGATTCCAGGATGCTAGAGCCTTGCCGAGTGGTGAAGTACTGCAGTAGTTTATGTGGATTGCTATATTTATGTTGATTGCCAAGTGTGTTTTCAGTTAAATTACAAGCTCTGGAGATTTTATATTATTAAAAGGTTTTTATACTATGAAGCTCCCCTTTACAGTTTACATACACCCACAAACACATACTTACATACATACATACATACATACATCTTTACATACATGCATGCATACATACATACATTATAAACAGTTCATGAACACATACATAGAGAAAATAAAACTGATTCAATCACAAATACAAAAGTTACTGCACTTCTAAATGGAAATATATTCCACATGTATTAAACAATCATAAATCATTCTTAATCCATCCATCCAACCATTCATCCATCCATCGCAAATGTTATTTGATTCAGTAATAATAATAATTATTATTATTATAATTATAATTATAAATGTCTATGTTAGTATGGAAAAGCTTGGAGAACACTTACTTTAAACCGATCACTATGAAACTAAGGATTCCAGATGGTAAAATTCTTTGAGTTGATTAAATAATAAAGGCATCTTGGAGTCACATTAATGTTTGAGCTGCCAGGAAAACATTGGTTAAGCTGAAAACTACGTAACATACCTTGTGTCAGTTCCAAATTCATTTTCAGGGCACGTTCAAACTGTGCTAAGGCTAATCCCAAAACAACGATACAAAACAATGAGCTTTAGAAGAGAGTAGAGAATACTGCCTAGGGAACACTGGATGAGAGTCAAAAAAAGTATTTCATTTGGAAAGTTGCATTTTAAAGAATTGCTTGGATCCTAATCCTAGAGTGATTTATAAAAGGAAAAGCAATTCGAAAATGCTTAACAACATAATATGATCTGTCAAGTGACAATGAGAAATTATGGCAGTCAAAATAATAAAAAATAAAAAATTGTATGCATATAAACACTATAGTTGTTTTCACATGAAACGCAGCCTGTATCTAGGGTTAGTGAGACCCACATAAACCAAAAACTAAAAAAGATACAAATTGATACTGGCGCAGTATCATACAATGGTATTTTTTTAAATTTGAAAATGCTGTTGGCCAGCATTTTTAAATGATGAGTGAGTGAAATAAATCTGTTTAATATGAAAATTTCTCCAAAACCTCTGGGTAAAATGTTTGACTTGTGATTTTATACAGCATAGGTGTAAAAAAAATAAGTAAAATCTTATTGGTAATATATTTTCCATTTAACATTTCATTAACTGTGAAACTGTATTTTAACTATTAAAGTGCTCCTACATCTGCAGGGCCACTAAAGAAGTAAAGGATGTTCTCAGTGACAATTATAACAACAATTAATTAAAGGTCTGTTTATTCATATTCAACGTCACCTCTAGAAATTGCATAACAAAGATATTGGTAGTTTTAAAGGATATGGGCTAGATATAGTTCCTCCGATATTTACATACAGTAAATGTGAGTTAATTGTCCTGGGAGACCACTGAGAGATGCATAGAAGTACTGTTAGTTGATCATACACAATTGAACTAAAGGGGATTAGAAAATTTGCAGGCTACATATCCATCAATAAGCAGACATATTGAGAAGAGATTTAAAAGAGATTTAAAATATTTTATTTGCACATGTTAGACAACTGAAATTGCGAGCTATTAAAAATATTGCGAGCTATTGAAATAGAACATTGAGATGCCAAAGAAATATATCACATAGAAACATAGGACACAAGAAAATATACACTATTTTACATCTCACTTAGTGACTCACATCATGTTGCAAAGGAAATATTTATATGTTTTGAGAGAAATACTTTCTGACCACAAAATCTTCCAAATGAAAAATGTTAGCTCATGTCACATATGAAACCATACACATATGAAACAATATTTGCACAATTGTTTCACTGGACCATTGTTGCTATGATAATTTTATTAAGCAACAACTACCATCTTAGATTATATAAAAGATTATAGAGAGATTTTTATTTCTTTATGCTGTTTTTCTTAAGAAGGTAAACGAGGTATAAAGCTAATTACGTAGTTGGGAGGGATATTTGCAAGTCCCACTCCCACAGGAGCAACTGAGACCTCTTCAGGGGGAATCAGCGACTTGATGGTAAAGTTTTGCAGCATTAAGGTGACATACAAGAATAACTCCATAACTGCTAGATTCATACCAGGGCAGATTCTCTTGCCTGAAAAGACATAAGATTGAAAGGTATAGACAGTAATACACAAGGGATGCTCAGTGCATTTAGATACAATTTCTAAATGTCTAAATACAGAGATCTAATATTACAGGTACAATTTTACAGGTTTCATTGGGATAGGTTTCAAAGCGCGGTAACTCATGGTGTCACCACATGGACCTCCTGCCGTACCACAGAATTATGGACCATACAGATTGTTTTTTATTACTAATGTACTTGTAAATCATTATATAATTGAATTTAATGGAAAAAGTAGAGATCTAGCAAAATATAATTTATAAATTTAAATTACAATATCAGCTGCTAAATAACTCCTCTGAAACATGCAGGTAGCAGATGCAAAGACACATTGCCTGACCCACTGCTGCTAATTGTGACACCATGTCTACTGCCAAGGTGGTATCAAGGATGGTGCAGGTAGTGCCTTCTGGTGTCCTGATGGTCTGTCAATCCACCACCCCCTCCAACCACCTAGTGATACTGTTGACTGAAGAATCCCCAGCCCTAAACTACCAAGAAATATCTTTCTTAGATTTATATAAATCAAATTAATCCAGAGGTAATTAACAGCAAAAATGGACCAAATCTGCAAAACAACATGGAAATGAAGGAGGAGGCAAATTTTAAATGTGCAAAAAGAATGAATTAAGAATGAGTTGTAGTGCTAAATTGTGCAATATGCAAAAAATGTCAATATTTTCCATACATGCAATTATTCATTTGCACCCCTTATATTGTGACCTGGTTTTTCCTGGTGTAGATTTGCAGTTTTCTGTGCAGTACCTCCTACCTCTTGATTAGCCCTTATATTAATAGTATTAAGTGTAACAGCATCCCGTAGACAAAAAAAAGCTAATTTTTGCAGAGACAGGATCCCCCTTACCTGATGAAAATGGCATTACAGCCTTGTGCTTCTGAAACTTTCCATTTTCATCTAGAAAATTGTTTGGGTTAAAAGTGGTCGGGTTGTCGAACTGGGTCTTATCGTAGTGTACACCTGTCAGGACTGGGAGGAAAACGGTTCCCTTGGTGATAAGAAAAAAAAGGGGATAAAACACTGGTCAGCATTTTTTTTGGTTTAAAATGTTTAATTGCTTATCCATAATAAATATCTACCTCACGAAATCTATAATTACGAATCTGGGTATCCTTGGTCAACTGATGTGGAATACCAAGTGGAATGATATCAGCATATCTCTGAACTTCATGTATAAAGGCTTCTGTGTAAGGCATTTTAAGTCTGTCCTCATAATTCGGAGAGCGTTGACCAATGACATGATCAATCTCTTGACAGACCTTCTCTGTGAACAAAAATAGGAATGGAAAGGTCTATCAAAAGTAACAGGACACGACTTCTATGCAGAAGCTCAGATAATTAACTTACCTGCTTCATTGGGATGTTTCATGAGAAGCAACAAGGTGTAAGACAGTGTATGGCTCGTCGATTCAGTCCCACCAAAGTAACTGGACACGACTTGTATGCAGAAGCCCAGATAATTAACTTACCTGCTACATTGGGATGTTTCATGAGAAGCAAAAAGGTGTAAGACAGTGTGTGGCTCGTCGATTCAGTCCCACCAAAGAACAACATCATGATGCTCATCAACAATGTGTTTTTGTTATAGTAGCTGTCATTGTTTTTCCTTTCCTAAAGAATAAAAAGGTAAAAAATCAAGATATAAAAAAAAATTACACAAATCAAAATGAGTTTTATAGAAGATGATGGAGTAGCAAGAAGCATTTCATGATTATTTTTGGATTTCCATGTTGAGCACTTATTGTAGGACCACATCCAGACCCCCACATGCTTTCCATACATGTGGGGGTCTGAAGATCTGCATGGAAGAGGGGAGTGAATCTGTCAATCCCCTTTCTCATGTAGAGCTCCGGACACTTACATGTACAGAACCCTTAATTTTCTTTGCACGGATATTCGTCCATCCAGAGAAGGATCCTTGCAGACTTGCTGTTAATTGTCCTCAGCCCTTCATTAGCATATCTATTCCTGCCTGTATGGTGTGGATTAGGCATGTGGAAGTGAAGGTCCGGCCCCTTGCTCGGATCTTCTAATGTACGAAACTGATTACAACACGGTAGAAGTTATGTGCAGGGCCTCCACAGTGGGTGCTTACCTAGCTTTGCAGCAGCAGGTTCTACAATTAATTGCTGCTTAGAGATGTACGTATATTAGCGGGACAATGCAAAGGAAAAAAATTGCATGCGCATTGGCTTGCTGTAAATGTAGGTTCACTGTGCCCCATCCTTTATGTAACATCACTGATGACACTGGGCGCTGTAGATGTGTTTCGGGTCCCACATTGCTGGCAGCAGCCCTGCTTAACTACCTTACCCGTGCCAGCTTATACTTAAGTTACAGTACATCATTCAATTGCTGCAGCTCTGTTTATGATTCCTCTGGGGATAGTAGCATTGTGAACCGGTCGGGACCATTATAGGTATTTAGTGATAGCGGTTCCAGGTGACCCAGAGGCGTTACTATCCCTGGCAGCATTATACCCTGAGCCACGGCATACTTATGTCCTCTAGCAGTGTGGCCACAGCACTATATCTGAAGCTGGTGTAGCGAGGATTATTAATATGACGTATATTAAAAAAGATGGCACCTTCTCCATTTTGATCAGGAAGCAGTCTATAAAATCTTTGGGGTTATTACTGTCCAAATCCTTCATATTCTTGTCCGCTCTTTTCTGAATAAAGTCACAAATCAGTTGATAATTCTTCATCAGTTGTTTATGAGGTCCTGGTATGTACTTCAAGAGCCCTGGGTAGATGTTGTATAACTGAAAGGACAAGGCAGAATTATCCAATTCTTCCATGCAGTTATGGTCAACCCTCCACCATCATCCAGTCACCACTATCTCCACCAATTTATAAATGTTTTATTATGTTAAATACTTAAACTTTCTTTATGAGATTGAGGAAACACTTACTAATCCCCAAGGATTACTCATGATCTTGAAGCAATCACGAAGTAAATAGGTAAGATGTTGGAATTCCTTATTTTGGTAATCAAAGCTTTCCCCAAACAGGACAGAGCAAATGACATTGGACATAGAACAGGGTATAACAAATTGGGGATCTATCGGAGAACCTAAAACAGAAATGCCAAAAAGTACAAATTTAAAAATAAATCAGGACAAAGGGCCGTATGCAGACTACCAGACGTATAACATATAGGTCCGGTGTTTAGCTTTTTTTCCTACTGCGCATGCGTAGTACAGTTTTTACGTTATCTACGTATCTTTTCCTTATGTAGATTGCGTAATTGCAGTCTGAAAGACCACATTTACACAATCTATGAAAGGAAAAGGTACGTAGATAACGTTAAAAATGTACTACGCATGCGCAGTATGAAAAATCTGTAACACCCGATGTATATGTCATACGGTTAGTAGAGACGGACAACTTATATTTTAATGATTTTTTTTCATTTACAATATACCTTTTTATTATAACTGATAATTAATAGAAGCAAAACAACACCATTTGGATGGATTTTAACTGTAACTTATTTTATAAATTGTAGGATAATTTTATTCATGAACCAAGAGAGAAAGAAAAAACTAAACTGGTGTTTATCGTGCAGTCATTAACTTTGTACATTTAAAAAAACTGTCTCATAAATTTAGATTTTAAACGTATTCATTTATTAACAGGTTTTTATATAGTGCTATCAGATTACACAGCGCTTTACTGAGAATTTTACACATTCACATCAGTCCCGGCTTAAACTACAATTAGCCCTAGTGAGCTACATTCTAAGTTCCCTAACACACACTAGGGCTAATTTATTCAGCAGCCAATTAACCTACCAGCATGTTTTTGGAGTGTGGTGGGGAAACCGGGAATTGAACTCATGACCTCAGCATTGTGAAGCACAAGTGCTACTCACTGAGCCACTGTGCTGCTTCAGATGTAATATGATAATATGATTAATATGTCTGGATGGATATCTTTGTCCATGTAAATTACCGTTTAATTTTCTGAATATATCAATGAGATATCCGGCCTCTTCCTTTATCCGCTCCTCAATGCTACGTTTCCCCATTCCAAAATTTGACAGTGTTAACAGGGTAAAACGTCTCAGCTCCTTCCATTTCTCACCATTACTGAACGCCATCTCTGCAGAATAAAAAACAAAATCCTTTCATAGAAGTTATTGATTCCTTTCATTTATTTATTTTTTTAAGTATTTATTTTTTCTAAAAACGTATAGGAGCGAAACCAGACTTCTGCAAAAAGGACATTACGCTTTTGTATTTTTGCACGTGCCGCCCATACGAATGCAACAGGAACACATTCTGCATGATTCGGCCTTACAACAATTAGCCAGGTACAAAATATAATTTACAGTTAAGTGCACAGATAATGGGTCTGATCCAGAACAACGCATCGGAGCAAATTTACACGTGGCGGAGACGTAAAATCGCCTATTTCTAAGTACTGCGCATGCGCACCATAGAAAATACGCTCATTAGCGTAGCGTAATTGTGAACGTATGGGCCATTCACGTAATTGTCACGTAAATACTTACGCGTGGGCGTGCCAATTTTACGTGAGTCAACAATACGTTCGATTTACGTGAAGTAGGTGGA
>WWET01000210.1:608703-621578 GCA_011038615.1 Limnodynastes dumerilii | reverse complement strand
GCCCATACGTACGTGTGCGTATGACTGCGGTTACGTTGGCAAAAGTTAAGGTAGGGTTTGGAAAGCGGATCTTGACAAAATACGTACGTTCAAGGGGTGTGCCGAGGGGAGTGTAACGAATTTACGCCCATGAAAATACGCTACGCGAATAAACGTATGGCAAACATAGTTCTGGATCTACCCCAATGTCCGTAGAAATGTATATGATAAAGAAGAATGTATCCTATGCTGTGGCTGTTCATAATGTAGATGCCCTATCTACTTTGTTTTTTGTAAACTTTTTTCCATATTGCACATCCTCAACAGCGAATTGGTATGCATTCCTACCCACTAACACTGGATAGGAATAAAACTTGCATCCAAATATCTGGGTTGAGATAGCAAGGGGGCTTTACCTCTTAGGTAGCCAACAGTATAGACATTCCCTCCCTTTGTATACCCATCCAGACTTTCATATCATCACTAATCTACATATGCTTGAGTCAGAAAAAGTTAGACAGGACTTTGCTTTGGAAATCTGCAATTAGTTGATAATCGCACATACAGAAGTTGGAATTATATTGCCCAGAACCTGTGAATCCCTAAAATTGTTTTGTGCAGTATCCAACTGTATTAAAAACAGAAAATTCTGACCTTACCCATTTACAACAGTTAAGAGAAAAAAAAACACCATGATAAGAGAAGTCATGGATTTTATATATACAGCTGAGCTCAGAAAAAAACCTTTCTCAGCCATGATGCTGATTTCGCGATATGGTAGGGAAGCTAGATTGCAGCCCATTAGTAAACCATTAAAGATTTGTTTATTTACCAATTAGCAGCTCAGACAATAAAGCTGACATATCCCATTCTGTTCACAGGTAGAGTCATACCCTGTTTCTGTAGGACAATGAATGGGTGACATCAGCTCCATTGTCTGGACTCAATCGCAGGAAGCTGGTAGCTGCTAATTGGTAAAAACAGATTATTAATTATTTCCGAAGCCCAATTAAATTTTCCACAGCAGGTGGGTCGCTATGCATGCAATTTACTACATTTATGGCTGAATGTTTCCTGCTTTTGAAAAAGATATAAATGAGCATCACTGTTAGGTTGGACCTGATCCAGAATAAATAACGACAGGTGACTTAGGCACGGTGCCTGTCAGTGTGTACTGTGCATGACTGATGCTGCGTTCCATGCGGAACTCTTAATTCGCATGTGTATTTCGTACACATGGTGGGTGGACATAGGAATGCTAATTGTACAGTAAGGGCTTGACTAAGCCCTTATGTACAACCCAGCATTACATACATAGAGGGTGCAAAATACTTAAGGTAGAATGCTGTAAACGGAAGGCGTTTCCATATATAAGAATGCCAGGGGAGTATACTCATTTCTAACATGCAAAATTTAGGATAGCAAATTCCATATGTTAGCAGCCACATTGGCTAAATTTGCTCTTAGTTCTGGACCAGGTCCATTGTGCTAATCATAAAACAACATATTTTTGTTGCAGCTAAGAGACATCAAAAACTAATTTTAAACTAAGTGGCAAGAAAACTGCCCTATGGTTTCACTCCTGTAGATGCAGCTGCTATGAGGCACATATAAAAGGGATGACTGAAGCAGCCACTCTCATTGTACTCAAGGAGGACACATCAGGAACAATAGCTGTCAGCTTCAGCCAGCAAATGACAAATCTGGTTGCAAAGAAAAACACAAGCATAGTACTGTCAATAAATAAGCAAAGGTCCTACTCGTATATGTATTTACCATTTCCCTTGGTAAATTCATAGAAAACAGGGTAAGGACCTCGACCGCTGAATTCTTCAGCTTTATCAATCAAAGTCTCCTTCACAGCATCATATCCACATAGCACAACGCAAGGACGGTTCCCTTCATATATAGTAAAGATGTCTCCATAGGTTTTTCTCAACTAAAAGAACAATAAAAGGTGTTACACAAAATATTATTACTTAAAGCCAATAATTTTTTTTTTGTGTGGAAGTACTCAGTACCGCCTAATTTTTTGGCAGCCCAGTCAATTCTTGTTTTGACCCTGCTGACCCAGCTGGGCTCAGATAAAGCCTTTTCATTTTGTTACATGGTGGGGTAGCTAGATTGCAGCCCATTAGTAAATCATCAAAACTTTACCATTTACCACTTTATCTACCATTTAGCAGCTGATGGCTTCCTGTAGAGTTCAGACAATGGAGCTGACATCACCCATTCAATTCACAGGATGAGTCATACTGTTTTCCTGTAGGACACTGAATGGGTGATGTTAGCTCCATTGTCTGATCTCTGCAGGAAGCTGCAAATTGGTAAGTAAACAAAGGGTTAATGATTTCTGAAGCCCTCTTTAACTTTCTCTAAAAGGTGGGCCTACTATGCATGCAATTTCCCACTACGAATGGCAGAATTTTGTTAAAGCTTCACAGCTGTATGATAAGGACTGGGGGTAATGTAGTGGGCTATATAAGGAACTACAGTGTTGAAATTATATCAGAGTAGAAGTTTAATATTAAGAGCAAAACAGGTGCAAGTGTAGACCTGAGCAAGACCATGAATTTTAATCATTTTGCATGCAGGAAATATACTTGGCTTTTGCACATAGAACTAATGTAATGCATAGCTAATCTGTAAATTTAAAGTTGACCTAGAAAGCTTCACCTCTCAACTCTAATTCTGTTTTCACAGTTTAAATGTACCTTCTCTTGCAGCTCAACATGATTTTGTTCAAAACTACATTTGCAACTGTTTTTCCCTTACTCTCAAACTCTGGTTTGGCACCTTTTTCAAACACAAAAAACAAGATTTCATTCCACACATAGGGCTGGATCAATATTTATGATGATGTTGCATTGGGAGTTCAGAATGCAGCCTCTGCAGGGATCCAATAGCAGAGCCCCATTCTAGCCGATCATTGTTGCGAGCGAATGAACGTGAACTTCAGGCGGATGTCCTCTATCTAAAGGCTTCAGATCTGTCCTCATTTAAAAAAGAGAGACACATCAGAAGCCTGGATAGCACAGCTGGACATTTTGTATATTTGGGTGTGGTTTGCCGTTAGAATGGTCTAATGTGTGATAGACAATCGTATAGCAGTAAATTATTATAATTATTATAATAATAATTTTAACCTAATCCTAACCTTAACCCTTCCCTAATCCGCAGCCTAACCATAACCTTCCTTTTAAGCCCTAACATTAGCCCTCCACAGCCGGTCGCTATTGGGATAAGGTCAAAATGGGTAATTATTAAAATAGGATTCTCTTAGCCGTGCTACAAACTATATATAGCACAAATCCTTCAATTGTTTGTTCTCACCGTATCCATATTGCAGAGACAAAAGGAAATATAGGGCTGTATTCAGAGATCTGTGTCGTGATCGGATCACAATTATACACCGGGGGACAGGCCAAACCCCTTCACAAGCACAACACTCCCCTCTCTCAGCTGTGCTGTCGGAGACTTCCGTGCCATAGACCACTTGTAACTCTCCGAGTGCATTCCCATGCGTATGTGTCCTCCATAAGTGCAATTCATGATAGTTGCGCCCACTTTCCTTAATTTTAATGCCTCCCTCTGCCCAATTTTGTTTAAATTTTCCTGCGCTTATTTTGGCGTTGCATATCCATCGGTATATAGCAATGTGCGATTGACAGGTCCATCCGTAAGGCACTTCCGCTCGTATGGTTTATGTAAGCGATGTAAATAAAGTTACCATGCATGCACAGTTGGTCCGATCATAAATATACGCACTGGAGTAGCCAAGAAATCGGAACTCTGAATACGGCCCATAAACAGTATCTCTATTATTCCAAAATCAAGTGAATTCAAAAATCAGTTTCTAGTATCTTATTCTAAAATGAAACTATAATATATAGGCAAAAATGAATACTTTAATAAACAAATTTATATAACACAGTTTAAAATGGGTTTCAATAAATAAACATATCTGAAAAAAACATACAATGAAACTCATTCAATAAATACCAAAACATAAAGCAGATCCAAGTGGAACGATCCTACCGAGGAGGTGAGAAAGATGGAGTCTGGTTCCCCACACACAGTCCTGGGAGGTGTGGATGCAAACAGCCGCCAGCAAGTACTACAATCTCACAGCCGAAGGGAATGAAGGTCCAGGAGTCTGTATAAGTCACTACTAACGCGTTTCGAGAGTATTCCTCTTTATCAAGAGGTTGAAATAGTTACCTGTTCCCAATAGCAATTTTCTATTTTTTAAACATTTCACATATATATTTACCTAGTTTCTCCCTAGGTGCTGGTTGCGACCTGGGGGGAAAAAATCGTAACACTGCATCATGTAGATCGCGTGCTGATTGCGGCCCTCTGCAGTCATATCAGCCCAAATTAAATATGTGTCACAAATCCTAATTATACTGTTATTGTGCCACTGTCATATGTTCTGCAGCTAACACAAAGCAATACAAAATATGTTCTTTAAATATTAAATATTTATTTATAGAAGGCTGTGGTGTCTGGCCATAAGCAATCATTACAGTATAAACATAGAGGAAATACAACTCTTATATCTGATAAAACTAGTTCTAGAAAACTTGACTGAAGACGCACCTGTAGCAGTGATTGCGCAGTGTTCTTCAGATTAATCTTGTACAGGGTTCCAATGATAGGAAAAGGTGTTGGTCCCGGGGGAAGTTTTGCTTTTTCAAACATCATCTTTATGTAATTACCCAACATGCAGCTGATGAGAAAGACCAGGAGTAATGTACAGACTGTCTGGATATCCATCCTGTCAACAGAGATCAGGCAGTTAGGCACATGTTTTGTGATTGATCTCTGTATCGGTATTGTTTGTTCAAGGTTTTCTTGATATTGTTATCTGGGGTGAATATATCTGGTCACATAGGGCCGTATTCACAGAGCCGTTTTTTAAAAGTACGCAATTATATGCACACGCACGTAGCAAGGCAACACCCACCAACACTCCTGACACTCTCTTCTCGCGGCCGTGCAATTGTAGACTTACTCCACCATAGAGCACCTCTAACTTTACGTCTGTACTTACGTGCGTATATGAATGCCGTACGTGCGATTCTATGTAACTGCGCCCTCAAAGACTCATTTAAATGCCTCCTCCCACCCTCTTTCACGTAACTTTTCAGGTACTTATTTCACCCCCGCCCCTCCGTATACGTGAAAATGGATCTGTGAATACGGCCCATAATGTACAATTATTGGACTGATTTACGTGCAGTGCATGGCAAAGACCAGTTTGTCATAATGGACCAGATACTGAATTATGCAATACTATCAGATTATATAAGTACTCCATGTGTGCGCTCTTCACATGTGTACATGGCGGTAATGTACTACAATTCAAGATTATGTACTGTAAGCCGTTACAACGACGGGGCATGATGAGGTATTTAAATAGTACAGTAAACGTATGATCCATCATTATGCGCCAGCCCTATTTTACTTGGTCCTAATGCATAAAAGTTAAGTCGGGGTCCAGAGTAGGAAATTAACATACGCGCAAGGGAAGTGAATTATCCCCCCCTTCCGCACATAAGGGGTTACAGGCATCCACTATCAGATCCCTGCTTGCATACTTATGTTCACTGGTGTTATGATGACACGGATAAAACAGGATATGCAACACAGGAGTATGTAGGTAAGGCACAAATTAAGCACAGACAGCATGCAGTAAACACAAGAATATTAGGAATGCAAAGAACAATTGAAGCAGGCGAATGTCAGAGGTAAGTGTAGGTAATCCACAGGAGAATGCAATAAAGTCCAAATAAAATCCACATAAAAATTGCAATAACAGCACCAAAACAGAGTGAGCAGCGTGGCTGGTATAAAGCAGCGATCCAAGATTAATGGTGACAGGGAGAACCAGATAGCAGGACCACAGCTGAGAAGAGCTAGCTAACATGCAGCACAAAAAGCAAGTAACAGGATGATATATATAGCCAGAGCACAGGTGTAGGTTAATAGGCACATTACATGATTAGAGCTAGACTTTGCCGCACCAAGGGTATCTATTGGAGTGGACCGACCTTTCAATGGAGGGTGCTACCATGCCGCAGGAGCAATACACTAAATATGTACAACAAAGAGATGAACAGTTCCAGTGGCTACTATTTGTGGTGCACTATGTCTCACTCCCTATTGAATTTACGCTCACCGCTAGCGTAAAAGTGCCCATTAGTAGTTACTGCGCACGCGCGCGGCAGATGTTACGCAACGTAACTCAGAGTGTAAGGGCCAGTCACGTATCTTCAGCGTAACTACGAACGTAGGGGCGTGCCAGCCATATGACACCCGTAAATACGCTTCAGAGGCACTCGAATTGTACAGTATGGGTGTGCTTAGGCACGTAAGTAAATGCAGACATTACGGACGACAGGAGTTACGCTTGCAAAAGTTAAGGTAGGGTTTGGAAAGCATAACACGGCTAAACTATGTAGAGCCGAGGGGCGTGCCAAGGGGAGATGCATGCCAACTGTACAGGTCAATAAGAAGAAAAATAGTGGCTCCATGGCTGCATATAAAAACATACCCCTCACTAATAAAAAGTAACATATCTAATGTCTTTCCTCATAACATTTACCTGAAAGTACTCTACATTTGAAACAAATTTTAAACTACTGTGTTTTTGTGAGTCCAAAGCATGAATAAAGTTTACAAAAAATGACAACAAGGATTATTCACTGAGAAATCATTATAAATAGATTTGAATATATTATTTAAAATATGTAACAATAGACAATTAGGGTTAGGCTGCAGTGAGGGAGGGTTAGAGTGAGACTGCAGTGAGGGGAATGGGAAGGTTAGGGTTAATGTAAGTGTTAGTGTGTTAGTCATACATTTAACGGTCAACAACACTAAGATCGATATAATAATAACTAAGAGGATGTAGTTGCCAATGTGATGAAATATTTTGAAACCAGATTTAGAATACATATATATATACATATAGATATAAAAAAAAATGTATATGCATACATACATACATACATACACACACATACACACACCAATACATTTACATACATAAACAGTTCACAACTTCACAAATAGAGCAAAAAACTGCTTTACTGACAGATACAAAAAGTTACTGCACTTCTAAAAGGAAATATATTTGCCAATGTGATGAAATATTTTGAAACCACATTTAGAATACATATATATATATAAAGATATAAAAAAAACGTTTATATGCATGCATACATACATACATATACATACACACACCAATATATTTACATACATAAACAGTTCACAACTTCACAAATAGAGCAAAAAAACAGCTATACTGAGATACAAAAAGTTACTGCACTTCTAAAAGGAAATATATTCCACTTGTATTAAACATAAACAACAATGTAGCATACTTACAAACAGAACTGAGAGAAGGATGTATAGTGTTATTGTGCAACATACTTAGAAATAACAATTAACTGAACAATTGAGAGCTGATTAAACCAGGTAACAATCAATATATAATCTATAACTCACTTTAAAATGATTAACTTAGAAAAAATCTGGATACAAACCTACACTGGAATTTATCCTTTTTAGGTACCTATCTACAGGTCCAGTTTTTATGCAAGTTGGATCGTTTCAACGTGCACGTTGCAACTTTATTGTGCCATTTTTTCTAAATCCCTGCAGGGTTGTTACATTTGTATCTGTTTACCATATTGAATCATTAACCTTATGTGCAGCGCTTTCCACAGTGTGTTGTTTTTTGTAATAAAATGTTATATTTATTCATAGCTGGAATTTGTCAATGGTGTCCTTATAGGCTTGCCCCCGTTCTGTTTTTGTTTCTTTAACTTATAAAAAAGACTCATTTTGCAAAAGTGATAAAGGCACACATATCAATAACAACAATAAGAATATAAACTTCTCACATAACAGCAATCTCCTCAAGTGTAATGGAATTAAGATATAGTATACATATGTAAAGTAAATATAGTAGTACAGCAAACAGAGACTATGATATATGAATTTATTAAGTTTTATGTTAAAGCATTCTTAAACTATTTTCTCAAGTTATATAACCAAAAATGTATTTGTCTTACGATAAATAATAAAAAATGTAGATACTGTATTAGCTAAAAAAATATACATTACCAAATACACACACACACATATATACCTCAATCATTACTTGACTTACCTTAAAATGACCAATATGAAACAAAAAATTTCAGATGGAAGTATGCTTTGAGTTGATTAAATGATAATCGGATCTTGGAGTCACATAAATGTATTAGCTGCCAGGAAGACATTGGTTAAGCTGAAAACTACGTAGCATTCCTCATGTTATTTCCAAATTCATATTCAGGATGAGTTTAGACGTGGCTAAGGCTGAGCTCAAAACAGATAGTCCCAGAGGAATACATACAAAACAATTTACATCACTTGTGCTTTAGAAGAGAGAAAAATATGTAACCCGGGGAGAATATGTAACCCGGGGAGTACTGGATAAGAGTAAAATTAAGTTTTTAAATTGGAAATTTAACATGAACACTCATAATAAGGTTGTTCTCTGTCTTCATGTTTATAGAAAAATATTTTCATGAAAACTATTGCTGTTTTCAATGAGTTATGCACATTCCCTGTTACAAATCCTGTGTAAGATGCAAACCAGAGAACAGGAAATGTGATGTTCAAAACACTGCTGATTTTACTGAAGAGCTGATACAGAATAGTAGGTGCAGACTAAGGCAGGGGCTAGGTGAGGTTCCAGGTTCAGAAAGGCAGACATAGATTTATACTATGATAATACTGGATAGAGATATATGAAGACGCAGGTGTAAGTCTGGGTACCAGGTATACAGGTACAAATAGCATACAGACCAGGTAACACAGGCTGGAATACAGTAAGGATTATCTATGGCAACCCAAAAAACAAGAAGAACCTTAACAGGATACATGATACAGACAGGAAATCAATACAAACAAGCATTGCAAAACAAAAACACAAAAAAGAAAATAGAAATATAACAAAAAAAACAACACTAAAAGTTTGACTCATATTTTATTCCAAGATAATATTTTTTTTCTCTGTGCCATAGTAGTATGGAAAAATATTTGGAAGTCATGCCAGCCAAACATGCCACCACCCAATCTACTTCTAAAGCAAGAACTAAGCACAACTCTGCTATATCTTTTCCTCCCTCTCCAAGGTCAGTGGAGCAGGAGGACTCCACTTCTTGTGTTCCAATAACAATGCAAGAAATTCATCAGAGCTTTCTAAATTTATAATTCCTCTTATTGTTTAAAAACTTGAACGTTTGCAAACTTTATATGATGCATCTCACTAAAATAGATTCATATTTTTATAGAATTTGGGACGCTAGAACAGAGTACCAGTGACATTTAAGATCAATTCCAACTATTACAAAATACAGGCCAGAATACAGGCCAGAACGATCCAGACTCTAACTGAAAAAGTAGATAATTTGGAAAATAACAGTGAGAGTCCCCCGCTCCGATGGGCTGTCTTTCGAAATAGAGACAACCGAAAGTTCCTTTTTGTCTGTCTCTGTTTCAAATGGCTGCCATTTTAGATTTTTTTTTATGAATGGGTGAGTATGCCGATCAGTATACTTGCCCATTCATTTTCTACGGATCCCGCCTCTGACAGCTCTGGAGAGGTGAGTAACCTCTTCAGGGACTTTTAGTGTTAGGGGGGTTAGGGTTAGGCTCTTAGGAAGGGAGGGTTAGGGTTAGGGCCATAGAAGCAGAGGGTTAGGGTCAGGCTGCGGGTATGGGGGTCTTCGAGTTAGGCTATAGAGAAGGGAGTATTAAGGTCAGGCTGCAGTGAAGGGAGGGTTAGGGTCAGGCTGTGGGGAAGGGAGGGTTAGGGTCAGGTTGTGGGGTATGGAGGGTTAGGGTAATGAAAGGGGAGGGATGGGGTTACTTTTTAGACTTACCTATCGGAGCACTGTGTTCGTTGTCTGGGGATCGATTGTTATGCCTCATCGAGTTCTAAACTGGCTGGGAGAGAACAGCCCTATCAAAATAGGGCCATTCTTAGCAGGGACCCAATCCTGGAAAATAGGCATAGAAAAAAAACTTAAGGTTTATAGGCATACCTGAGGCCATAAAAGGGAAAAAACTTATGGAGTTCCTGACTAACGTGATTCCCATTGCCCTAGATTTGATTTAACCACTCAAATATAGAGCATGCTCACAGATTGGGCCCGGATAGACAAATTTAAGGTTCCCGCCCTAGACCTGTTATAGTGAAATTTCTTAACTACAGAACATAGGAAAACTTCCTCTCTGTGTCCCGCAAGCCCCTACAATTGTAAGGAGTTTAATACTGTTTGCCGCACTCTGTGCTCCCAGTGTAGTCATTTCACATTACTTTACCCAGTGAAACTCTGTATAATTGAAAATTGTCAACCCTTATATATTTACTGACCCGATGGAGGCACAGGGCTTCATGCATTTGAGTCCAGGGAAGTAGCAATTTTAGTGCATAAAGATTTACAATATTCGTTAGGAGACCGGATCTGTGATCCCAAAGGTAGATATGTTATACAAGATATCACTATCCAACAACAAATCTTAACTTGGTTAATATCTATGGTCCAAATACTTCCTCCCCAGAGTTTTTTACTAAACTTACCCATATCCTTCATGAAATAATAAACTCTCAATTGGTAGTGAAGGGGGGAAGGGACTTTCAATCTTAGTCAGCATGTAGTGTTTAGGATAAGGATAAGGACTTTTCACTTTCAAAATTTCTTTCAATCTACTTCACCCCTGGCACCTCTTAAATCTATCGGATAGATCCTATACTTTCTGTTCTGCGGTACACCACACACTATCGAGCATAGATTATTTGATGATGGAAGACAGCTTTGTTTGGTCAAAATTCATGAAATTCCTGATATTCTCATATGTGACCAAGCACCTATTTTTTTAGATCTTAACTTGCCAACTCCTAGGGAATTTTACCACATGTGGTGCTTTTACCACATGGGGGGCCTCTAAGGCTGTGTTAAGAGATCATGGCCTGGATTCACAAGCCCAGACGTATTGCACATACATCCTTAATTTACCAATAATAGCTACTACGCATGCGTAGTAACTGTTTTATGTAATCTACGTATCGTTTTGTTACGTAGATTGCATATATTGAATCCCCTATTCACTGTGCCTCTTCTTGTTACCTTGTCCTGAGGTAGCCACTGTGATTTTCCACCAGATATCTTCTTGATTAACTCCTCAAGATCTTTACCGAACAAGTATTCCCCTTGGAACGGGAGAGACAACAGTTTGTTTTTAGATTGGATATCTGCAACCCATTGTTTAAGCCACAGCGCCCTGCGGGTAACAGTTGCCGCAGCTGAAGCCCTGGCCACCAATTTCACTGCATCCAGCGACGCATCGCATAAGAATTCCACGGCCAGTTGTATTTCTTGTACCGTCTTCAGTAGGTCAGACCTCCTTATCCCATCCAGTATATTAGCTTCCAGGGTGTGACACCAGCCCCTTAGAACTCTAGATGTGGTCACCATAGCAGTAGCTGGTCTTAGTGCTGCGCCTAATAACGTATGCTGCTTTTTTAATCCGATTTCCATCTTCTTCTCCATCAGATCACGGAAGATGTTAACATCCTCCAGGGGTAGCGTCGTCTTTCTGGAGATTCTCGAAATTGCTGCATCCACTTTCGGACATTCGTTCCACATTTTAGTTTCCTCCGGGTGAAACAGATACATTTTAGTCATCCTTGCGGGCACCGTCAGCCTCTTCTCTGGATGTTTCCATTCTTCTGAAACTACTTCTTTCAAAGCCAGTGAAAGAGGGAACACCTTGCTTTTCTTTCTAGAATCTTTAAATAGAAGTTCCTGCAGCTTTAAATCTTCTTTAGATTCTTTAATGTCTAGGGATTTATTGATTATTTTAGCAGATTATTAATGAGAACTGGGTTAAAATCTGCTTCGGCTTTAGAAGGTGCTGACTCGCCCTCTGATAGTTCAGATTTGTCCGAAAATACTGCTTTTCCTCTATATCAGATGCTTCTGATTTTTCACTTACAACAGATCTTGATCTTTTTGTAGTAAATAGCTTCATATCTTTCTTTGTTAAGAAAGTTTCTGCCATAGCTCCCTTCATTAAGGCAATTAATTCTCCCCGCTTGAGCCCAGCCACTGGATTCTCTCTCCGGGAGAACTTAGACGGAAGAAATAGATTACTATGAGGGACAAGGCTACACGGGTGATTGTATGGCTGCTTCTTCAGCACTATTTCCATTTTTCTCCATTGTGTCACTGAATGCTGACACATCACCCAAGGGCAAAGTATTTTTTTTTTTTAGAGATCCTGGAAATTGCTGCATCCACTGCTGGTGGATCCTCCCATCTCTTAACTTCTGCCCGGCGAAAAGGGTATATCTTGTTCATGCGACCCGTAGAAGACCACCTCTTTTCCGGATGTTTCCATTCTTCTGTAACCATACTGGTCAAGGCTTGAGACAGCGGGAAGTATCTCTCCTTTTTCTTTGATTCTTCAAACAGTAGGTCCTGTAACTTGACTTCCTGTTTGCTCTCTTCTGTATTTAAGGCTTTATAAATTAGTTTAAGGAGGTCTTCTACAGTCTGTATTAAATGTCTCTTCCTTCTTCGTTTTTGCTGCTGTTTCTTCTGATGCTTCTGATGCATTTGATATATAAGCACCTTGTTCCTGTTCAGACTCATCTGATACATCGCTTGTGATCAGTCTCCCTCTTTTCAAGGAAAACTTCCAGAGATCTTCTTTTGTCACAAAGGTTTCAGCTAAGGAAGCTCTCATTAGCGCAACCAATTTTAGCATTTGAGGCGTTGGCTGTTTTTGTTGCTTATTGCTGCATGCTGTACAGGTTAGACCTTTGG
>WWET01000210.1:585071-605495 GCA_011038615.1 Limnodynastes dumerilii | reverse complement strand
GGGTTATTTCTCACTCTGTCAAAACGTTCGTTCCGCAATTTCCATCTCTTAGAGTACACACTGTTGTTGGTATCTATCTATCTATATTTATATCTATTTTCGCAGTGTGATTGCTCACACAATCCCTCTCGCAGTCTCTCCTGTCATATCCATCTAATCTAAATCCCTCCCCCTCCCACTTCTATCTAAACACTCCCCAAGGCGGCATCAGCACAGCTCTTTCTAATTAAACTACTAGGCAATCTACGTACATAACTGGAACATAGATTACGTAAATGCGCCATAATTATGCAACTAAGAAGCCATAGTTTCTTAGGAGTGAATATGGTTCACAGATACAAAAAAGGCACCCAGCACTCTTGCAGTTAACCAGCAACAAACCATCACAGACCATGGCTAATTACATGAGTGATATATATATATATATTCTGTATACATAGTTATATTAAAAAAATATATATATATATATATATGCATGTCAGTGGAACATACTGTCACTCCTATAACTATCAAAGGTTCTTGCTTTTGGTGCTTTCAATGCAGAATCAGAAGATAAGACTATAGCAAGCACCATGAAAAGCCGATGATACATCCTTACATGTAATGACTTAGAACACTGTAAGCAACCATATTAAAGAAAAATCATGGCAAAAACACATTATATAAAGACACCCAGTACATATACACATTTACATGTATGCACAAACATATACATATACACATATGTTATAAATAGTATTGACTCACTGAGTCAATGAAACTTCTTCATTCATAAATACAAAAAGTTCCTGCACTACATTCACAAATACAAAAAGTTCCTGCACTTCATTCACAAATACAAAAAGTTCCTGCACTTCATTCACAAATACAAAAAGTTCCTGCACTTCCTTCACAAATACAAAAAGTTCCTGCACTTCCTTCACAAATACAAAAAGTTCACTGCACTGGCAGTGTCAGACTATGGCAGTTGTTCAGCAATCAGGACACTATGTTTACATGGTGAATCCTGGATCTTCTGTCTGCTGGGACTCCCATAATGTTTCTGACCCTGAGCAACCAGGATGCACCTGTACATCGCACTAGGCATAAATTACTTTCATTGGTCCTAGCTTACGCTGGGACCTCATCCAATAGTGCTAGGTAGGCTGGTCCAAGGGCTAATTGTAATTGGACAGCCTCCCTGTAAATAGATCAGCAGGGGCTTGTTGCCCTTGCCGGTTATAGCTCCTGCTACCCAGCTCCTGTTCTGTGCCTTGCCAGTTATAGTCAGAATTGATTTTTAAGTGTCCCTTCCTTCTATCTATTGTTCTCCTGTGTTCCCCTTCCTCCTGCCCTGTGGTTGATTGCAGTTCTTCCCTCCTGTGTTTGCTCCAAATTCCTGCTCCCTGACTTCCTTTGCTTTCAGTGTTTGAGTGCCATGAGTTTCTGTGAGTGGCAGCACTCATCCATCCACTGTCTGTTGTGGTGTTTGTCTGCATCAACACTGGGTTCCAATCCGCCCTCCTTCTCACACGCACCATGGGAGCTGCGACTTCGAGGTGTCCTCCAGCCAAGCCTAACCTCACCATCAGAGGCTCTACTGAATACAAGGCCCCACTTAGACTCTGCGCCCCGGTGGGTGGTTCCCTAACAGGAATGAATATATTTGGCAAAGTAGGGCATAACCTGAAGGCCATAAAGAGTCTACAATATGGTAGCACAGGAAAATACCAAGCTGAAGTCCAGATAGCAGATAACTGAGCACACAAATAAAGGCAAAGGCAACAGAAACAACAATGGTGATCACTCTGCTTAGTGAGAGGCAGTAATAAATACTGGCTGAGCAGGTGCTGGTAATCATACAAATAAAATAAATATCTAAATAATTAAAGGGCAAATGAGTTAAATATAGCAGCCCCTAGGGGCAAACCAGGAAGCTGTAGTTTCATACAAAGACATACCAATATAAATGGACCTACCTACCAAATAAAAACAGTTTTGGTGCAGATGTCCGGATCACTACAGATGTTGAAGGTGTCACTGCCAGATTATTTAGATCAATCATCAGGATAGAAAAGAAAATAATCAGGGCAGTAAAGATTATATATAAAAAAAAAAATTATAAATTGGTGCAGATATATTCAGTAGAGTTGTAACTGCCCTAGAAATGCAATAGACAATCACCATGAAAGCATATTTGCAAATGTATCTTTTTAGCAGGTACAATGTAAGGACTCTGCACATTTTATGGTGTAATATCCCTTCACACCACCAGGATTGCTGCACATTTGATTTGTCTCCTGCAAGTTCAACTGTGACTATCTGTGAAGAGTCCTTAGTGAAACTAACAGTGTCCATCTCTAAGTAGCTTATGTATGAAACTGGCAGCATTTTTTGAGAGCTTTATAGTAACTAATATCTTCATAAATATTGCAGCATTGTGATTTAAGTGTCCTGAAAGACCACTGAGAGATGCATAGAAGAACTGTCAGTTGATCATACACAATTGAAATAAAGGGGATTAGAATACTTTTAGTCTATATATCCATCAATAAGTTGACATATTGTGTAGATATTTAAAGTATTTTATTTGGACATGTTGGATAACTGAAATTGCAAACTATTAATTCTAACAGAACAATTAGATAAGCTATTACCAAGTGCCAAAGAAATATATCATATCAGACACAATAAAATATAAACTATTTTACATCTCACTTAGTGACTCACATCATGTTGCAAAAGAAATATTTTAATATTTTGAGAGAAATACTTTCTGACCACAAAATATTTAGCAGTTTTAGTTCCCAATTAAGCCTCAAGGGTCCAAAGTAAAATAAAATAAGCTCATGTCACATATGAAACCAATGCCAAGACACATTTCTCACCATAAACTAAAAAAAAAACCTCAATATATACTATATATATTATATTCTTAAGCTGAGATATAGAAAAAAATGATTTAGCCCACTTAGGTAAATAGTTTTGAACTACTGTTTCACTGGACCATTGCTATTATGCTGATATTGTTAAGCAACAACTACCTTCTTAGATTATAGAAAAGATTATAGAGGGATTATGCAATTTTATTTCTTTATGTTGTTATTCTTAAGAATGTAAACGAGGTATAAGGCAAATTTGGAAGTTGGGAGGGATAGTTGCAAGTCCCACTCCCACGGGAGCAACTGAGATCTCTTCAGGGGGAGTCAACGACTTGATGGTAAAGTTTTGCAGCAATAAGGTGACATACAAGAATAATTCCATAGCTGCTAGATTCATACCAGGGCAGATTCTCTTGCCTGAAAAGACATAAGATTGAAAGGTATAGACAGTAATAAACAAGAGGTGTTCAGTGCATTTAGATACAATTTTTAAATGTACAGATTCATGATACAGAGATCTAATTTTACAGGTACAAAGAGCAGTTGTGTTATTGGGATTGGTTTCACAAAGTGTGGCAACTCAGGGTGTCACTCCCATGGACCTCTTGCCTTACCAGACCATACAGAATTATTGATTATTTTTTATTACTAATGTTACTCGTAAATCATTATTCACTTAAATCATTGTATTTAATGAAAAAAGTTGAGATTTTAAACATTAAGCAAAATATAATTTATACATTTAAATTACAATATCAGCTTCTAATAACTCCCCTGAAATATGCAGACAGGAGATGCAGAGACTCATTGCCTGACCCACCGCTGCTGATTGTGACACTATGGGCCTGATCCAGAACTACCATGTTACACTGTGCGTACTAACGCACAGCTTAACATAAGTGCACTCCCCTGGTCCTGCCATATTTACACTCTGTTAAGCCGGCTAAAGGCTACCCTAACTTCAGCCGGTGTAACTACGTTAGGACCGGAGTGTAACTTAAAAATGATGAAATGATGAAACCCCTGCTGGGAGAAACGCATTAGAGCTCTAAATCTATTGAAGGAATTCCCGTTTTCTACCTGCTATAATCTGGTCTCTGAATATTGCAGTGGGATAACGGACACTTTAAAATCGGCTCAAGTATAGAGTACGCTCAAACATATAAGTCTCACTGGTGCTTCAGACCGTCCATCGGTCTTTCAATACAGACCTCACCGGCACGCTGATTGCGGCATCCAACTGTTTTCCTAAGGAGGTGAGCTGACATCTGCATCTACACAGCCACCCTCGCTGACGAGCGAGGTTTACCTTCTTCCTACTAATAGCCGTCAGAGCCTTACCTTTGGCCAGTGTTTACCCACGGAGCTTTTGCTGATTGTTTGCAAACGTATGGTCCCAAAAACTAACAGTGAGTCAATCTCTATTGTGTCTATGAATGTTTAGTCAAACATTCAAATCTACCCACCGCTTATCAGAGTCCTGTATATAAGGATATTTTCAGTAATAAAATTGCACTTTCCAGTACTTTCTGTATCAGAGGACATATAAAATCTATATCCTTACTATATATTCTTCCATGAGAATCATCTATTGCATCATCCGAGCAATTAATGCAGATTTAACAGGGTTTTTTCCTATTCGTGTGATATGCTATATATACAACGTGTGGATGCCACACGTGAGGAGCAGAATATATATATTAGTCTTAATGGGCCTGATCCAGACCTACGATGTTGAGTTGAGCGTACTAATGCTCAACGTAACATCGATGCACTACCCTCGACACTCCCCCTGTTCCGGCGTAATTACACAATGTTACTCCGGCTGCAGGCTACCCTAACTTCAGCCGGGGTAACAGTGTAATTACGCTGGAAACCAGAAGGTCACTACCTAACCCTGCCCTCCCTGCCTCATTTCCCTGCTTCCCCCCCGCCTACCTTCCCTATCAGTAGTGTAGTTACGGCGCTTGTAGCCTAGGAACGCCCCTTCAACCGTAACTACGCTACAGTTAGGGACGTCAGATCCTAACAACAAAAATTCCCTAACTACGCTCGGCAACATCTGCTGGGTGCATGCGCAGATCGGCTAAATAGCCAATCTTACGTACACGCCCGCTGTAAATACGGCAGCTGGCATAGTTCTGAATCAGGCCCTATGTCTACTGCCAAGGTGGTATCAAGGACAGTGCAGGTAGTACCTTCTGGTGTCCTGCTGGTCTGTCAATCCACCACCCCCTCCAACCACCTAGTGATGCTGTTGACTGAAGAATCCCCAGCCCTAAACTACCAAGTCATATTTTTTCTTATTTTAATATAACTACAAATTAATTGAGAGGTAATTAACAGAAAAAATGTCTAAAACATTGAAATGAAGGAGGAGGCAAATGTTAAATGTGCAAAAATAACGAGTTAAGAGGTGATATTTTGTAGCTCAACTCTAAAATAGTATTAAACAGAGTGCGAAATTCTGCAATATGCACAATTAGTCTATATTTTCCATGAATGCAATTATTAATGTGCACTCCTCATATTGTGACCTGGTTTTGTGCAAATTTGCAGTTTTCTGTGCAGTACCTCCTACCTCTTGATCAACTCTTATATTAATAGTATTAAGTATAACAGCATCCCTTAGGCCAAAAAAGCAAATAATTTATTATATAAATAATGGGCCAGATCCAGAACTACGCATTTCCGCAAATTTACGTGTGGCGGACACGTAAATTCGCAGATTTGAACGCACTGCACACGCGCACCACAGAAAATACGCACATTCACATAGCGTATTTTAGAACGTATGGGTGATTCACGTATGTCACACGTAAATACTTACGTGTGGGCGTGACAAATTTACGTTAGTGAACAATACGTGGGTTTTACGTGAAGTAGGCGTGGGATTTAATTTAAAGTGTACAGTATGGGCGTGCTAAGCTGCGTACGTTCGCGTAGTCAGTACGTCCGTTAGCGGACGTATGCTGTTACGTTAGGAAAAGTTAAGGTAGGGTTTGGGTCGCGTAATTTGACAAAATACGTCCGTGCAAGGGGGGTGCCGTGGGGAGTGTAGCGAACTTACGTGTACGAAAATACGCACCGCGAATATACGTACGCACACAAGTAGTTCTGGATCTACCCCAATGTTCCCAAGCTCTTAACCAACCAACATTAATGACATACATCTTACCAACACAATGGACGTTTTTGCAGAGACAGGATCCCCCTTACCTGCTGAAAAAGGCATTACAGCCTTATGCTTCTGAAACTTTCCATTTTCATCCAGAAAATTGTTTGGGTTAAAAGTGGTCGGATTGTCGAATTGGGTGTAATCGTAGTGTACACCAGTCAGTAATGGGAGGAAAACGGTTCCCTTTGGTGATAAGAACAAAGAACAGAATAAAACCCTGGTCAGAATTTTTTTTATTGTTTAATTGCTTATCCATAATAAATATCTACCTCACGGAATCTATAATTCCGAATCTGGGTATCCTTGGTCAACTGATGTGGAAGGCTCAGTGGAATGATATCAGCATATCTCTGAACCTCATGTATAAAGGCTTCTGTGTAAGGCATATTATGTCTGTCCTCATAATTCGGAGAACGTTGACCAATGACATGATCTATCTCTTGATAAACCTTCTCTGTGAACAAAAATAGGAATGGAAAGGTCTATCAAAAGTAACTGGACACGACTTGTATGCAGAAGCCCAGATGATTAACTTACCTGCTACATTGGGATGTTTCATGAGAAGCAAAAAGGTGTAAGACAGTGTGTGGCTCGCCGATTCAGTCCCACCAAAGAACAATATCATGATGCTCATCAACAATGTGTTTTTATTATAGTAGCTGTCTTTGTTGTTCTTTTCCTAACGAATAAAAAGGTAAAAAAAAAATAATCAAGATATCAAAAAAAATTACACAAATTAAAATGAGTTTTATAGAAGATTATGGATTAGCAAGAAGCATTTCATGGTCATTTTTGGATTTCCAAACAATATTGAGCACTTACTATAGGATAAGAACGAGACACCCACATTCTTTCCATACATGTGAGGGTCTGAAAGTCCATATAGAGGAGGGAAGTGAAGGTCCCTGTCACTCCCCTGTCTCATGCAGATCTCTGGACACATAAATGTCCAGAACCCTACCTAATTTTTCTTTGCATGGATCTTTGTCCGTCCAGACGAGGATGCATGCAGGCTTGCTGTTTGCTGCCCATGGCCCTTCATTAGCATAGGCAGCAGGTACCGCCTTTAATTGCAGCTTAGAGCTGTACATAAGCGGGCCAATGCAAGGGAAAAAACTTTCCTGCGCATCTGTCTCTTGTAAATGTAGGTTTGCAGTGCCCCGTCTTTTATGTGACATCACTGATGAGGGGGCTGGGTGGTGTTCCCGGTCCCACAGTTTCTGTCAGTGTCCCCAATTGGCTACCTTACACGTGCCAGATTATACTTAAGTTACAGTACATCATTTACATGCTGCAGCTCTGTGTATGATTCCTCTGGGGATAGTAGCGTTGCAAACTGTTTAGAACCATTATCCATACTCAGGGATAGCAGTTCCAGCGGTGTTACTATCCCTGGCAGTACTATGCCCAGAGCCACGGCACATATGTGTCCTGTAGCAGCGTGGCCACGGCATTATATCTGAAACTATCACAAGAGGATTATTCATATGACATATAATAAAAAAAGATGGCACCTTCTCCATTTTGATCAGGAAGCAGTCTATAAAGTCTTTGGGGTTATTACTGTCCAAAACCTTCATATTCTTTTCCACTCTTTTCTGAATAAAGTCATAAATCAGTTGATAATTCTTCATCAGTTGTTTATGAGGTCCTGGTATATACTTCAAGAGCCCTGGGTAGATGTTGTATAACTGAAAGGACAAGGCAGAAGCACTGAAATATAAGTGAAAATGGGCAGACTAGATGGGCCATGTGGCTCTTATCTGCCGTCACTTTCTATGTTTCTATGTATCCATTTCTCCCACGCAGTCATGGTCAACAAGCCACCATCATCCACTCATCAGTCATCTCCACCCATTTATACATATTTTATTATATTGAATATTTAAACTTTCTTTATGAGATTGAGGAAACACTTACTAATCCCCAAGGACTACTCATGATCTTGAAGCAATCACGGAGTAAATAGGTAAGATGCTGGAATTCCTTATTTTGGTACTCAAACCGTTCCCCAAACAGCACAGAGCAAATGACGTTGGATATGGAACAGGGTATATCATATTGGGGATCTATCGGAGAATCTAAAACAGAAATAACACATAGTAAAAATGAAAAAATAAATAAGGATAAAGAGAATATTTCAAGATGGACAACTTACATTTTATTAATTTTTTTTCATTTACAATATACCTTCTTATTAAAACGTATAATTAATAGAAGCAAAACAACAATTTGGATGGATTTTAACTGTAACTTATTTTATAAAATGTAGGATAATTTTATTCATGAACCAGGAGAGAAAGGAAAAACCAAACTGGTGTTCATCCTGCGATCATTAAGTTTGTACATTTAAAAACTGTCTCATATATATAGATTTTAAACGTATTCATTTATTAACAGGTTTCTATATAGTGCTATCAGATTACACAGCACTTTACGGAGAATATTTTACATTCACATCAGTCCCTGTACCACTGGAGCTACATTCTAAGTTCCCCAACACAGACACACACACACACACACACACACACACACACACACACACACCACACGTACACACACACGTACACACACACGTACACACACACGTACACCCGTACCCACACACACACGTACACACACACGTACACACACACGTACACACACACGTACACACACACGTACACACACACGTACACACACGTACACACACGTACACACACACACACGTACACACGTTTTTGGAGTGTGGGGGGAAACTGGGAATCGAACAAGGCACCCATACAGGCACTGAGACACTCTGCTGCTTCAGATGTAATGCGATAAAATGCTGACTATAGTATAATTCATAAGATAGATAGATAGAAAAGGAGTAATATGTCAGGGACAGGGATCATCTTTGTCCATGTAAATTACCATTTGATTTTCTGAATAAATCAATGAGATATCCAGCCTCTTCCTTTATCCGCTCCTCAATGCTACGTTTCCCTATTCCAAAATTTGCCAGTGTTAACTGGGAAAAACGTCTCAGCTCCTTCCATTTCTCACCATCACTGAACGCCATATCTGCAGAATTAAAAACAAAATCCTTTAATAGAATTTTATATTTTTATAACTTTAATAGTCATTGATTCCTTTCATTTATTTAATTATTTCTTTTTTCTAACAACATATAGGAGAGGATCCAGACTTCTGAAAAAACCGCATTCCGCTTTCATATTTTTGCACATTTCACCCATACGAATGCCACAACAGGAACACAATTTTAATTCACGTGCATATTTCGTACACATGGAGACTGTGATCCCACCTAGTAAACAAAGCAGTCAGAACTGGTTATAACTGAATACATAGTGACCTTGAACATGTGGCAGAATGAGTTCCAGAAGGCACAACAGTTACCAGCATTATTATAAGGAAGTTTTGAAAAAGCTGAGAGAAAGAGTCAGAAAGAATTGGCTGCAACTGGGGAAAAATGGTTTCATTTTTCACCAGGACAATGTGCCTGCTCACACAGCACTTTCTGTGAAGCAGTTTTTGACCAACAATCACATCACTACACTTGAACATCCTCCATATTCACCCGATTTAGCACCTTGTGACTTTTATCTTTACCCAAAAGTTAAATCAGTGCTTAAAGGGACACATTTTGAGTCAGTTAAAGAAAACAGCAGATACGTTGAAACAACTGACAGAAACTGATTTGCTCCATGCCTTCGACCAGTGGAAAATAAGACTGCAGCGATGTATTAGTCCAAATGAGGAGTATATTGAAGGGGACAAGCATTACTTTTGTAATACTAATAAATAGAAGTGAGTTATTTAATCAGTCTCGTTATTTAATATACATACATCTTATATGTACTCATTTGTAACATGCGAAATTTAGGATAGCAAATTCCATGTTAGCAGCCACATCAGCTGAATTTGCTCTCAGTTTTGGATCAGGTCCATTGTGCTGATCATGTAACCAGGATTCATTTGTCGTTAAAAATTAAAACAACATATTGTTGTTGAGAGACATCAAAAACTAATTTGAAACTAAGTGGCAATAAAACTGCCCTATGGTCATACTGTGGTAGCACCTGCTATGAGGCACATAGCAGAGGGATAACTGAAGCAGTCACTCTCACTGTACCCAAGGAGGACACATTGGGAACAACAGCTGCCCGCTTCAGCCAGCAGATGAAAAAGCTAAATGGATAGCTGTGAGCAAGTTACTTATATAGAGGGGGAACTCTTAAATCTGTCCTATTGTTATGTTGCTTCTTTAATTCTACCCCTGGATCTTCCTATAATCCTTCCTTACTCATCTTTCATGCCTTTCATTACTTAAATACAGATAGGTGTCATTGTTGTTGGCCAGGTGAAACAAGGAAACAAACCTAAAACACCAAAAGAGACGCATCCATGAACCTCTCCAGGATCTTAGTTAATGTGACAGAGACCATTCTGGAATCTGGATGCACAGAAAAACACATGTATACTTATATGTACTTACCATTTCCCTTGGTAAAATCATAGAAAACAGGGTAATAACCTCGACCACTGAATTCTTCAGCTTTATCAATCAAAGTCTCCTTCACAGCATCATATCCACATAGCACAACGCAAGGATGGTTCCCTTCATATATAGTAAAGATGTCTCCATAGGTTTTTCTCAACTAAAAGTACAATAAAAGGTGTAAGACAAAATATTGTTACTTAAAGCCAGGAATTGTTTTGGTTTTTGTGGATGTACTCAGTACCGCCCCATTTTTTTGGCAGCCCAGTCAATTTTTGTTTTGACCCTGCTGACCCAGTTGGGCTCAGGTAAGGATTTTTCATTTTGTTACATTATGGGTTAGCTAGATTGCAGCCTAGTATTAAATCGTGACAACTTTACCATTTACTACTTTATTTACCATTTAGCAACTGCTGGCTTCCTGCAGAGATCAGACAATGGAGCTGACATCACCCATTCAATTTACTGGCTGAGTCATACACTTTTTCTGTAGGACATTACCCATTCAATTTACTGGCTGAGTCATACACTTTTTCTGTAGGACATTGAATGAATGACGTCAGCTCCATTGTCTGATCTCTGCAGGAAGCTGCAAATTGGTAAGTAAACAAAGGTTTCATGATTTCAGAATCCCTATTTAGCTTTTACCAAAGGTGGGCCTGCCATGCATGCAATTTGCCACCATGTATGTTTGTTAAAGGTTAACTAAGCACAACTGTATGATAAGGACTGGGGCAAATCTAGTGGGCTAGAACTAATATGGTAAAATTATATCAGTGTAGAACTTTAGGGGGTTAATCCCAAGTTTAACATTAAGGGCAAAACAGGTGCAAGTGTAGACATGAGCAAGTCCATGTTTCAATATTAGGGCTGTGACTGAATTTTAATCATTTTGCATGCATGGAAAATACTTGTACATAGAACTAATGTAGTGTATAACTTTATGTTTACTCTGTAAACTTGAAGTTGACCTAGAAAGCTTCACCTCTCAACTCAAATTCGCTTTTCACAGTTTAAACTCTGCTTTGGCACATTTTTCAAGCACAAGAAATAGCTTAAAACAATTCCACCCAAAATTCTGGGGGTATTTAATTCCACACATAGAACCAGATCAATATTTATGATGAAGTTGCGTTAGGAGTTCGGAATGCAGTGTCTTCAGGGATCCAGTAGCAGAGCCTCATTCTATCTGGTCATCGGTGTGAGTGATTAGTTGAATATAGCGTAAACTTCAGGTGGATGCTGGACATACTGTATATTTGGGTGTGGTTTGCCATTTCATTGGTCTAATTTGTAATAGACAAACCGTACAGCAGTTAATTATTATTATTATTATTATAATTCTGATTCAGACTTAAGAAGGAGCTTAAAAATTAAGAGAGTAAAGTTAGTTCTGGGATAAACCATGTTGATTGCAGGGGGAGTCATAATTCATCTGTTGCAAACAGTATTAGAGGTGAGAGGTGATGTTTCCTATCCCAAGTCTAAATAACAGTGTGATAGTAAAGCTGGTCAGTATCTGTGTGCAGTAAGCAATTCAAAGATATATCCCTGCATGCAAAGAATACAATTAACTTGACTCCCCCTGCAACCAACATGGTTTAGCCCAGGAGTAACTTTCCTCTGTTAGGGCCGAATTCACAGATCCGTTTTCACATGGAGTTGCGTGCGTATTTTTAGGTACGTTTTAACTGCGCATGCGTAGTAACTTTATTAACCTAAGTTAAGTAAAATATACGCACGTAAGTGCTTTAGGCACAGACTTGTGAATTGCGCTTGGGGGATATACGTACGGATGAGCGGGGTTAAAATACGTACTGGAAAAACTATGTCAAAGTGGGGGGCATTTAAATTAACGCTTGAGGGCGCAGTTAGAAAGAATCGCACGTACAGCATACATATACACACAAGTACACACGTAAAGATAAGGGTGCTCTGTGATTTCACGGCCGTAAGAGGGGAGTGTCGTGGGTGTTGGCTTGCTACGTGCGTGCGTATAACTGCGTACTTTTATAAAACCGTATCTCTGAATCCGGACCATAATGTTAAACTCCTTCTTAAGTCTGAATCAGGTCCAATAATTTTAACCTAACCCTAACCCTAACCTTTCCCTAGCCCGTAGCCTAACCCTGACCTTCCCCTTAAGCCCTAACATTAGCCTGCCACAGCCTGTCTCTGTAGGGATCAGGTCATAATAGTTACCTGTTCCCAATAGCAATTTTCTATTTTTATAAGAATTTCAACAATGATTCAGCTGCCATAAAGCAGGCCAGACTTTTACATTTACCTACCTGCTCCTTTTTGTGATTGCAACCAGCACCGCTGCTTGCAACCTGGGGGAATCGTAACACTGCATCATGCAGATTGTGTAATGACTGCGTCCCTCAGGAGACAAATCAGCCCAAATTAAATACGTGTCACAAACCCTAATTATACTGGCCTGGATTCACAACCCCAGAGGTATTTCACATACGTCCTAATTGACCGATTATAGCTACTACGCACGCGTGGTAACTGGTTTACATAATCTATGTAGTGTTTTTTTATGTAGATTGCATATATGCGGACTTTAAGACCGGAGTATCTGTCCTCTGTTAGGGCCGAATGCACAGATCCGTTTTCACGTGGAGTTGCGTGCGTATTTTTAGGTACGTTTTAACTGCGCATGCGTAGTAACTTTATTCACCTAAGTTAAGTAGAATATACCCACGTAAGTGCTTTAGGCACGGACTTGTGAATCGCACTTGGGGACATATGTATGGATGAGCGGGGTTAAAATACATACTGGAAAAATTGTCAAAGTGGGGGGCATTTAAATTAACGCTTGAGGGCGCAGTTAGAAAGAATCGCACGTACGGCATACATATACACACAAGTACAAACGTAAAGATAAGGGTGCTCTGTGGAGCTGTAAGTCTATTATTTCAAGGCCGTAAGAGGGGAGTGTCGTGGGTGTTGGCTTGCTACGTGCGCGCGTATAATTGCGTACTTTTATAAAAACGTATCTCTGAATCCGGCCCTTAATGTCAAGCTCCTTCTTAAGTCTGAATCAGGTCCAATAATTTTAACCTAACCTTAACCTTAACCCTTCCCTAGCCCGTAGCCTAACCCTGACCTTCCACTTAAGCCCTAACATTAGCCTGCTGCAGCCTGTCTCTGTAGGATCAGGTCATAATAGTTACCTGTTCCCAATAGCAATTTTCTATTTTTAGAAGCATTTCAACAATGATTCAGCTGCCATAAAGCAGGCCAGACTTTTACATTTACCTACCTTCTCCTTTTTGTGATCGCAACCAGCACCGCTGCTTGCAACCTGGGGGAATCGTAACACTGCAGATCATGTACTGATTGGGTCCCTCAGGAGACAAATCAGCCCAAATTAAATATGTGTCACAAACCCTAATTATACGGTCCTGGATTCACAACCCCAGAGGTATTTCACATATGTCCTAATTGACCGATTATAGCTACTACGCACGCAAAGTAACTGTTTTACGTTATCTATGTAATGTTTTGTTATGTAGATTGCGTATATGCGGACTTTAAGACCGCATATATGCAATCTATGTAACGAAACACTACGTAGATTACGTAAAATAGTTACTACGCATGCGTAGCAGCTATTATCGGTAAATTAAGGATGTAAGTGCAATACGTAGGGGTTGTGAATCCGAGCCATTGTTATTGTGCCACTTTCTGTGTGTTTTGCAGCTAGAACAAAACAATCCAAAATATTGTCATTACAATCAAGCAATCATTGCAGTATAAACATAGAGGAAATACATCTCTTATATCTGATAAAACTAGTTATAGAAAATTTGACTGAAGACGCACCTGTAGCAGTGATTGTGCAATGTTCTTCAGGTTCATCTTGTACAGAGTTCCAATGACCGGAAAAGGTGTTGGTCCCGGGGGAAGTTTTGCTTTTTGAAACATCATCTTTATGTAAATAGCCAACATGTAGGTGATAAACAAGACCAGAAGTAATGTACAGAGTGTATAGAAATCCATCCTGTCAACAGAGATCAGGCAGGTTGGCAAAGGCACACGTTTTGTGATGGATATCTGTATAAGCTTATAACGTGTGTTTCACACGCACAGTCTCAGTATTGTTTGTTTGCGGTTTTATTGATATTGGACCTGATTCACACAAAAGAATGCAACAAGTTCTTAAATATACACAACCAGTAGCAATGAAACTCCCTCGGCACACCCCAGTTATCAGGTTCTTAAGAGACTAACGAGTGCCATTGGGCTCCCCTGTTGGTTAGCATTTGTGTGCATAGGGTGTCTAATTATGAACATGTCTGCATAACCACGCCTTCTTTTGCTCATTTAAATGCCTCCATCCACCCAATCTTATCATCTGCCAAGTTAATTATTCACGGAACACCCCTTCCGGGGTAAGTTACTACGGACCTAGCAACTTTAGGTGCGTGCTGTTGAATTACGGAATTTGCGTTCCTAAGTCCAACATAAATAGCGTATAAAAGTTACTACACATACGCAGTGTATACCTTCGTAAAAATACGTACCTAAAACAACACAGATTCTTAACTGTGAATCAGGTCCATTGTTATCTGTGGTGAATATATCTGCTGACATACTATACAATTAGTATAGTATCATGTGTCAAATTTGAAGGCCTATCTATGAGACACAGCCCAATTTTTATAATTAGTGTCTGAACTGCAATGGAAGTCATCTTATATTCTATCTACCTGTGATGTACAGGTGCTTTATTCCAATATCCCCCATTCTAAGGGTCTTGAAGCAATTAACTCTTATATGGCCACAGTTGACACCATTTCGTGCAGTCACAAAGGACCGTAATCAGACTCCCATACGCTTTCCGTGCGTGCGCCTGTAATTACGCTGCCATAGGCCTGCCTTAACTGCGGCGTGCGGATCAGCGGTCCGTACAACCGCTGATCTGCTACAGTGTGGGAGCCCCCACCCACACTGTACACTTCACATGCTTCCCCTCGCCCGTTTTAGTGGGCGGAAGGGAAGCACAGCCCATTTCCTCGAAAATGGGCTCGGACAGAGCAAAGATTGTTGCTACTCTAGGGTTACTATAATGATCCTAGCGTAACATCTGGAGGGCGCATGCGTGCGCAATTCACCTGACGTTATTAAATATGATTCTGCTCCAAAGACTTAATTCTTTTTGGAAAATAATTTCTGTTCAATGGAACCTTCTACTGTCAGTTACTTGGAACAGCAATGGGGACCAGGTTTGACCCAACTTTTGCCAGCCTATACATAGGCCACTTCAACGAGAGGCATGTGGGGTGGCGAAACAGGGGCAAACCTGGTCTTTTATGTACAGTATATTGACCACATGTTTTTTGTATGGAATGGTTCTGTGGAAAGTTTTCAATGTTTCCTTGACACGTTAAATTTCAATGATTATAACTTAAAATTCACGTCTGAAATTAACAAATCTAAAATTAATTTTCTAGACATCACATTGGAAATAATAAATAATAATATCACTACATACACTTTTCAAAAAAAACCTGTAAATATCAATAATTATTTAGATTTCTCCAGTAACCATAAAAAAACGTAAAAAAACTTGGCTGTCAAACATCCCCAGTGGCCAACTAAGGAGGATAAGAAGAAACTTTTCCTCTATGGAACTCTTTCTACCTGAAGCGCAAGATCTGATTGAAACTTTCAGAGAAAAATCATACCCATAACCTCACTCAAAACATCCTTAGATCTAGACAGAAATGACCTCTTAGGTTATAAAAGCAAAGAAGGGCAGCAAAATAAAAATAAAAATCTAAATTCAACCTTTTATTGTACATTTAACTGTGCCTCCAGTAAAATTTGTAAAATAATTAATAAAAATTATAAGATCCTTAAATTGGACCCTAAACTAAGATCCATAATTCCATTTAAGCCATCTAAGCCAGGGATAACCTTTCGAAAAGTAAAAAAACTGAAGGATTATTTGGCACCAAGTTTCTTTCAGCATAAACAAATAAAAGAAAATAGAATCAGATATAACATGCCCAACGGAATTAAACTTCAAAACCTAAAGGATCCTACAAATGTGGAAATAAGAAATGTATAACATGTAATGCTATACAAGAAAACACTCATTTTAACTCAAATGTAACCAAAAAGATCTACCAAATTAAATCATATATCAACTGTTCCAGTACATATATCACATATCTACTCTCCTGTAGGTACGGAGCCCAATATGTGGGAAGCACCACTCGTGCGTTGAAGACTAGATATATGTAGGAACGTAATCCTAAAAACAACATAGCTATGCATTTTAAAGAATGTTGTAATTCAAATGTTTCTCATTTAAAAGTGATAGGGATAGAACAGGTCCTACTAACCAAAAGAGGAGTTGATAGATTCAAGACTCTCTGCCGTAGAGAAGCCTTTTGGTTTAATTTATTGCAAACACAACTCCTCTGGGCCTGAAAGATGTGGTAGATCTTAAATTTTATTGGTTTCTAATTGCATCTATGTCCTTTTTTTTGTTTTAATCTACGGATTAATTTACCATTTTAATAATCCGTCAAGCCTAGATATCTAAGGGATGTAAGATCTAAGATATAATCCTATCCTCCTTCTCTCCCTCCATTTTTTTCCCAACATATTCTGTTCTTTAGATTCCCACATGGAATATATAACCTTTTTGCAAAGGTTTATGTTACATACGTTTGAATCCATTAAAGAATAACCATAATATAAACTATTATATACATTTTTCTTCTATTTTCTTAAATAGGGAAATGTATATAGATTCTTCTAAATTTGACCATGGTCTACTTTACATTTATGCTACTATCTAGCTCCCTCCCTAATTAATCAGCAGGAGAAAGATATAAAGACCCCACCTAATTGGTTTAGAGACTAATCCTTCTGAAGAAACTGTCGGAGTTGACAGTGAAACGCGTATAGTGGCCATTTACTTGGACTCCCGCTGTGATCCAGCAATAATTCATACCATCTATTACTCCTGCAAGCCTTGGTCAAATAGACTGCAAAGATTGTTTACACGCTTCCGCCGTCGCACATTCCCAGACGGAGGACTGCTATAATCTATGTTGGATGTTTCCACCTCCCTGAGAAGACAAAGTAAGCACCTTACCCGCATTCCTACGAGCACACGTGGTAACAAAACCGGTGTATTGGTCTGTTTATATCGTACTTCGGCCCTACTAGCCTGTATAACTTATATGCTGAAACCCCTGCTGGAACACCCTGCGGGGATGAGAGGAAGACGTTCCTCCAGGCATATCATTCAAACTTTGGCTTAATGTTGTACCACTAGAACTCTGCCTGATATCAGATCCAAAGGTCTATTCACGGAAACACAAACTTGCATTCCCACCATCAATTGATCTGTATTTCTGCTTTGACACCTGACTCAGCGTCCTCCTGAAGGAAAGTGCCTGGTCAGGATCTCTAACAACATTGGGCTGGATCCAGACCTAGTTAAGTGCTTGAACTTAGTTACACATGGGCTAAACCATGTTGATTGCAGGGGAGTCACATATTTGTCACAATACGCAGCAAGTGCCGCACTTATTGAATCGGCTGCGCGCTGTCCACGGTCCCCTGCAGGTGCTCTGGTCTTCTGGCTGACAGAGTCTGTCACTGAGGCAGTGACAGACTTCACTACTCACCATGCTGCAGCTTCATCTCGGCATCTCACGTGTGTTCTGGCGCCAGGATCAGCGGTGCCTCCGGTCCGTGGGCGCCGCCATCTTGAAATACTCACATGACGCTGTCCACCAATGAGAATCCTCTTCTCCGGTCCTCCAGCCAATCGATGCACAGGGCGCTCTATTTAAACCCTGTGCACTCTATCCTCGCTGTCCAGATCTACTTGGTCTTCATGAAGCTGGCTGTCGTCCTGATACATCTATCCTGTGCCTTGCCTGATCCAGTCCAGTGCCTTGCCTGATCCAGTCCTGTGCCTTGCAGACAGACTCCGGTCCAGTGCCTTGCAGACAGACTCCGGTCCAGTGCCTTGCAGACAGACTCCGGTCCAGTGCCTTGCAGATAGACTCCGGTCCAGTGCCTTGCAGATAGACTCCGGTCCTGTGCCTTGCAGACAGACTCCAGTCCTGTGCCTTGCCGACTCCAGTCCTGTGCCTTGCCGACTCCAGTCCTGTGCCTTGCCGACTCCGATGCAGTGCCGTGCAGATTCCAGTCTTGATCCAGCGCCTTCTCTATAAGTCCTGGTCCTGCCGTTCTGGTCCTGCCGTCCTGGGCCTGCCGTCCCGGTTCCGCTGTCCTGGGTCCTTTTCTGGTTCCAGTGCCGTGGTCCTCGCAGTCTGGTCCAGTAGTCTTGTGGTCCAGCTCATCCAGACATGCCAGTTCGGCGCACCCCAGCACGCCAGTCCGGCGCACCCCAGCACGCCAGTACTGCGCACCCCAGCATGCCAGTCTGGCGCACCCCAGCACGCCGGCCCAGTGCACCCCAGCACTTCAACCCTTCATCCAGTCAAGTCCTGGTTCAATCCTGCATCCAGTCTCGCCTAGTCTTGCCTGAGTCCTGATCCAGTCCTGGTCCATTCCACAGTGCTATCCAGTCTTCTCATCCAATCAACCTCAATCTCACCGTCTACCACCCGGACTCATTATTTGCTAACCTGTCACACCAGTCACTCTCCTGCTCACGCAACTAGGGCCGTATTGTAGGCTCTGGGCTAAGCAATGGCACAGAGTTCATGGAAACAAATATGGAACAAAACTTAATAAGCCTTGATAAACATAAGCATTAAAACATATAAATGATAATTCATCAAACTGTGCCCTCCTGCATCACACTGTGCCCCCATAAACTACCTGCAGGCACTATGAGCTGGATCCAGACTTAAGTAAGTGCTTGAAATTAGTTACTCCTGGTCTAAACCATGTTGATTGCAGGGGGGTCATATTTCTTCTGTTGCAAACAGTATTAGAGCTGAGAGGTAATATTTCCTATCCGAAGTCTAAATAACAGTGTGATAGTAACGCTGGTCAGTATCTGTGTGCAGTAAGCAATTCAAAGATATATCTCTGCATGCAAAGAATACAATTAACTTGACTCCCCCTGAAATCAACATGGTTTAGCCCAGGAGTAACTAAGTTCATGCACTTAACTGGGTCTGGATCCAGCCCATTATCTCAATCTACCCTTCAGGCTATTAGTCTGCAAACTTTATTCTATGCTTCCACATCTGACTTAGCGTCCTCCTGGAGGAAAGTGTTAAAAAACATTTCTTCCATCAAAACTTTCAGCCTGCTACTCATATGCAATCTCCAACTTCAGGCTGATATTCGTCAAGTTTGAATGTTACTCAGTTGTCATTACCACCTCCAGGCCGATATTATTAATGTCGAATGTTATATGCTATATACAATTGGTTGTTATATGTTCTCATCCAGCTCGCAGTCCATGACAATTCAATTATTAGAAGTAATTGTGCTAATGTTTTCACTTTTTGCTGTTTTATAAATGTATTTTCTAACAATAAATCCATTTGTATTACTGAGGTTGTGTGTCATTTACCTCTAGCGCAGAACATATCCTCCTTGTTTTCTCTTTTTTTCTCTTTTCAGGGTAGCAGTCCCTGAATTATATTCTTTGCGCTCTGAGATAAATTAACTGTTTGCTGTACTATACACCAAGGCTCAAGTTCATTTTTTCTATTTTCTATACAATTTTCGGACTGGTTTACATGCGGTGCATGCCAAAGAACAGTTTGTCATAAAACGGTTTGAATTATGCAAAGCAGTCAATTTCCACATTCAGATTGTGCAAGTACTCCATGTATGCGGTCTTCACAAATATAAAGATATATACTCATACTTCTCGTTGAGACCTTTTGGGGACATAGGGCCTGATCCAGAGCTACGATGTTACACTGAGCGCTGTA
>WWET01000210.1:562152-584080 GCA_011038615.1 Limnodynastes dumerilii | reverse complement strand
TCTAATCTAAGTGTATAAAAGTTAAGGTAGAGTCCAGGGTAGGAAAGTGCCGTACGCGTGAGGGAAGTGAATTAAACCCCTCCCCTGAGGGGAGGGCAGGGCAGTTACGGAATATAGGAAAGCAGCCAGCCACAATATTCCAACTGCTGATCTGTCACCATATTATGTTTTTAAGTCTTAAGATAGGGTCTAACTGCCAAAACACCATGAGAACAATGGAAGTTATCTCTTCTGTGCTCACACAGATAAGGGGTTACAGCTGGCATCCACTATTAGATCCCCGCTTGCATGCCGTTTTAGTGACCTTGGACTGGATCATGACCAACGCACAGCTTACGGACGTGCGTAGTCTTTAGTTACTACAGCATAGAGGGGGGTGCACGCCCCCTGCTCAAGGTAGGAAAATCTGGACACTTACATTCCTACCTTAAAAATTAAGACTTGTTCTGCAGACTTGCGTCCACAGACCTTGTCGTATAGGGCCTTTCCCCGCCCCACTCCCTAATTCAAATGCCTATCTCTGCCTATATGGCAGACGTAACACGCTGGCCGGCCCTTTTAATGTACCGGCCAGCATTCGTAACTAACGTTACGTACGCCAGCCGGTACGCTAGCGTAGCTATGATGTATGCATGCTCACATAAAGTGGTCTCCTATAAATAGTAATATTATAACGGATATAGTACAATTTTATCATTATATTTCATAAATCAGTAACAATGTGTCAACAAGTTCTCTGATACACAGCCAAACAATAGTCCTGATGTTCAGATGCCACATTGTAGCTCCCAGATGCAACAAGTACACACCTCCCTATACTAGTGGAATAGAAGGCTGTCCCTGGTCAAGAGTACCAGCCTCAAGCTAGGCTTCGCATTGTAAATGGCCCTTCCTGCACTTGAGAACGATGTGGGAGTCTGGTCTGGATACAGTCTGAGGAACACTGCGGGAGGAATTCAACTACGGGTTCTACGTGCACTCGGGATACCTATTGTGTGGTCTCTCTCATTATATGATTAGTCTCAGAGAGAGAAAAGTCAAAAGCAGCCTCTGGGCGCAATTAATAGAAATGTCCACAATATGAATCAACAATCCAACACTGCCCCTAGAGGTAAAACCAGACATGGCAGGCCACAATGTAACAACTGGGGATTAAGGGGGAATGGTCATATTTTTAGAGTAACAGCAAAAACATGTTCAAAGCCATGTTGAAATGCAGGATGAGCAAAAATGTATAAATGTCACACAAAATAGAAAGACAGTGCATCCCAGATCACACTCAATCAGCAGATGCATGCCAACTATAAAGGTCAAAGAAAAGAAAAATAGTGGCTGCATATATAGACATACCCCCTCACTAATAAATAGTAACATATCTAATGTCTTTTTTTTTTTACATTTACCTGAAAGTTCTCTACATTCTAAAAAAAAATGTAAACTACTGTGTTTTGAGTCTGGTCTGGATACAGTCTGAGGAACACTGCGGGAGGAATTCAACTACGGGTTCTACGTGCACTCGGGATACCTATTGTGTGGTCTCTCTCATTATATGATTAGTCTCAGAGAGAGAAAAGTCAAAAGCAGCCTCTGGGCGCAATTAATAGAAATGTCCACAATATGAATCAACAATCCAACACTGCCCCTAGAGGTAAAACCAGACATGGCAGGCCACAATGTAACAACTGGGGATTAAGGGGGAATGGTCATATTTTTAGAGTAACAGCAAAAACATGTTCAAAGCCATGTTGAAATGCAGGATGAGCAAAAATTTATAAATGTCACACAAAATAGAAAGACAGTTCATTCCAGATCACACTCAATCAGCAGATGCATGCCAACTATAAAGGTCAAAGAAAAGAAAAATAGTAGCTGCATATATAGACATACCCCCTCACTAATAAATAGTAACATATCTAATGTCTTTTTTTTTTTTACATTTACCTGAAAGTTCTCTACATTCTAAAAAAAATGTTAAACTACTGTGTTTTTGTGAACCCAAAGCATGAATAAAGTGTACAAAAAGTGACAAAGGATTATTCACTGAGAGGTTGTTATAAATAGATTTGAATATATTAATAAAAAAATTTAAATATTTTATCCTTTTTTGGGGTAAGGGGACAATTAGGGTTAGGCTACAGTGAGGGGGGTTAGAGTGAGACTGTGATGAGGGGAAGGTTAGGGTTAGTGTAAGTTTTAGTGCTTTAGTCATACATTTAATGTTCAACAACATGAAGATCAACATAATACCTTAGAGGAGGTATCTATCAATGTGATGAGATATTTGGAAACCAGATTTAGAACATCGATATAAAAAAAAAACAATTATATGCATGCATACCATACACGCAATTACATTTACATACATAAACAGTTTATGACCACACAGAACAAAAAAACTGCTTTACTGACAGATAAAAAAAAACTTCTAAACTTCTGAAAGGAAATATATTCACTTGTATTAAACAAACACAACAAGGTAACATACTTACAAACAGAACTAAAAGGATATATAGTATTATTGTAAAACATACAAACATAACAATTAACTAAACAATTTAAAGCTCATTAATACAGGTAACTATTAATATATAATCTATAACTCACCTTATAGTTATTAAATTAGAAAACAACTTATTTTGCAAATATGATATGTGTAATGGAATTAAGATGTAGTATAAATATGTAAAGTATAGTAATACAGAAAACAGAGATTATGAAATATGACTTTATCAAGTTTTAAAATAAATAATAAATAATAGTTTTAAACTATTTTCTTAAGTGATATAACCAAAAATGTATTTGTCTTACAATAAATAATAAAAAGATAGATATTAGCAAAATAATTGTTATACCAAATAACACGCACGCATATATTACTACTTGGCTTACCTTAAATGGACCAATATTCAACTAAAGATTTTCTGATGGTAGTATCCTTTGAGTTGACTAAATGATAATCGGATCTTGGAGTCAGATTAATGTATTAGCTGCCAGGAAGACATTGGTTAAGCTGAAAACTACGTAGCATTCCTCATGTTATTTCCAAATTCATATTCAGGATGAGTTCAATCTGGGGGAAAAAGGCTGAGCTCAAAACAGATAGTCCCAGAAGTAAAACATACAAAACAATTTACTTCACTTGTGCTTTAGAAGAGTAAATAACCTGGGGAGCACTGGATAACAGTAAAAATAAGTTTTTAAATTCAAAAGTTAAAATGAACACTCATAATATTGTACAAGGTTGTTCTCCGTCTTCATATTTTCTTGAAAACCATTAGTTTTCAAAGAGTTATGCACATTCCCTGTTACAAACCCTGGGCTGGATCCAGACTTAAGTAAGTGCTTGAAATTAGTTACACCTAAGCTAAACCATGGTGATTGCAAGGGAGTTAAGTTAATTGAATTCTTTGCATGCAGGGATATATCTTTGACTTGCTTACTGCACTTACATACTATCACACTGTTATTTAGACTTGGGATAGGACACATCACCTCTCAACTCTAATAATGTTTGCAACAGATGAAATATGACCCCCCTGCAATCAACATGGTTTAGCCCAGGAGTAACTAATTTCAAGCATTTACTTAAGTCTGGATCCAGCCCCCTGTTTGTGCAAACCAGAGAACAGGAACTGTGATGTCCAGAATACCGCTGGGTTTATTACAGAATAGTTTGTACAGACTAAGACAGGGGCAAGGTGAGGTTCCAGGTTCAGAAAGGCAGATATAGATAGATAGATAGATAGATAGATAGATAGATAGATAGATAGATAGATAGCATACAAACCAGGTAACACAGGCTGGAATACAGTAAGGATTATCTATGGCAACCCAAGAAACAAGAAGAACCTTAACAGGACACATGATACAGACAGCAATTCAATACAAACAAGCATTGTAGTTAGGGGATCAATATATCTGGTATAATCTGGAAATATTAAAGAGTCCATAGTTAGGTAGCACATGAAAATTTCACAACAGGAAAATCCAACTGTCACTGTGCTCAGGAGCATTCTTGATATAATACAATTATAATAAAAATTAAAAGCACAAAAAAGAAATTGTAACAAAAAAAAACTTTATATGATGTATCTCATCTTTTTTAAATCTTTTCAGAATTTTGACGCTAGAACAGAGTACCAGTCGGTTGCAGTCTCTGGCCTGATATGCTGCTTTCCAAAATAGAGACAGCCGAAAGTTCATTTTAGAACTTTAGAACTTTTAGAAAGTTCCTTTTTAGAATTTTTTTTCTTTGAATGCGTGAGTGTGCTGATCGGCCTACTTGCCTATTCATTTTCGCAGACCCACCGAACCTGCCGCTGACAGCTCCGTAGAGGTGAGTAACCTCTCCAGAGAGTTTTAGTGTTAGGGAAGGGAGGGTTAGGATTAGGGCCATAGAAGGGGAAATTAGGGTCAGGCTGTGGGGAGGGGTGGAGTCTTAGGTTTAGGCTATAGAGAAGGGAGAGCTAGGGTCAGGCTGTGGGGAAAGAAGGGTTAGGGTCAGGCAGCAGGAAGGGAGGATTAGTGTAATGGAAGGGGAGGGTTAGGGTTAGAATTAGGGGAAGGGTTGGGGTAGTTTTTAGCCTTACCTTAACACTGTTCTCCAAGGATTGATTGCTATGCCTCATCGAGGCATGAGAAATCGATATACCAGCCAGTTCAAAACTTCCTTTCGAAATAGGGCAGTTCTTTGCGGGGACCTACACCTGTACCAGTGACATTTAAGATCAATCCCAACTATTACAAAGTACAGTGCATGCATTCTCAGGCAAGAAAGATCCACACTTTTACTGAAAAAGTAGATGTTCTGGAAAATAGGCATAGAAGAAATAACTTAAGATGTATAGGCGTACCCGAGACCATAAAAGGGAGCAAACTTATGTAGTTCCTGACTAACGCGATTCCCATTGCCCTAGATTTGCTCACAGAATGGGCCCATATAGACAAAATGAAGGTGTCCGCTCTAGACCTGTTATAGTGAAATTTCTTAACTACAGAACATAGGAAAACTTCCTCTCTGCATCCCACAAGCCCCTACAATTGGTAATTCAGGGAAATAAGCTGTTAAGTTTTCAGAATTTCTCAGTGACAATTTCTCTCAAACGCGACGAGTTTTATACTGTTTACTGCAATCTCTACTCCCAACATAGGCATTTCCCATTACTTTACCCAGTGAAACTTTTTATATTTGAAAATGGTCAACCTCATATAGGACCGTATTCACAGTTAAGAGTGAGTTAGGTGCGGACAGATCTGCACCTAACTCACTTGTTCTGTCCCTAACCTGCCCCCCCCCCCATTTTTAGTTACCTAATGGCATTTAAGAGTGCCATTGGGTTACCTTATCTTACCGTGCGTAGTTTCTTTCTTAAGAAGGAAATTACACATGGACGCTGCCTCTCCCCGCCTACCCCCCACCCTCCCTGGGTAATCTAAATCCCTCCCTCCTCCCACTTCTACCTAAACACTCCTCGAGGCAATTCACGTTGCCTACTTTTTGCTAAACTACTATGCACGGTCTTGTCTTTAAAGACCACACGGAGGCAATCTACATACCTAACTTGTTTGTATATTGCATAAATGACCTACTACCTGTTTATTGGTAAATGGTCTGCGCGGTGATCCTATTTATTTTCAGAGGGGAACAAGACAATGTTGTCCTTTATCATCTCTACTGTTAAACATAGTATTAGATCCATTGCTTTGGTAAGCCTGATGCGGATCTTCTCCATTGTCTATGGAGTTGCCCGATTGTTAGGGGCTTTTGGTTGGCTGTTCAAAACTATGCTACTTCTCACTTGGTTAATTATATACCTTTCAGTGCTAGGTGGGCAGTGTTGGATATGTTGATTGAGGCTCAGGGCCTGATCCAGACCTACGCCTGCCGCACTGCGGCATCGGGCAGATGTTACCCAACGTAGTTAGGGTTTTTCTTTATTCAGGATAGGGCATCCATAAGTGCAGCATAGTGACAGATGAGGGGGCGTTCCTTGGTTACGGACGCCGTAACTACGCTGCAGTTAAGGAAGGTAGGCAGGGTGAAGCAGGGAAATGAGGCAGGGAGGGCAGGGTTACTTAGTTGCACTCCAGTCCGGGCGTAATTACACTCTTGTTACGCTGGCTGAAGTTAGGGTAGCCTTCAGCCGGCATAACAGAGTGTATTTACGCCCAGACCGGGGGAGTGTCGGGGGGGAGTACATAGATGTTGCATAGATGTTGCATAGATGTTGAGAGAGAGAGTAATTCTGTTTTTTTGTCTTTAACTATATTCTATATTCAGCTTATACATGAAGATTTATACATAGAATTTTTACTTCTATTTTATGTGTACCATGCATGTCTGTTATAATACAATTATTGTTATTGTCTTTTGATTTTTACTGTTATTCAAACTTTGTAATATGAAACGCTAGAGCACCAGTGTAACTGACATCATCTATTATATAAAACACTGCCCCCTAGCAACCAAATGGTCATTAGGAGCCACCCCGAGGAAGACGAAAGATGCTGTCCTCGCCGTGTCAAATACAGAAGAGCCAGAGAACAGGATGAGAACAACGGGAAAAAGACTCCAATCAAGTGAAGAACTTTCGGCACATCCAGCAAGGCTTCCCAAGACAGATGACAGCAAACGGTGAGTGCCCAAAACTTTTATTTTTTACAACACCACACACTGCATTCACACACTTAGTATAGGACACGGAGACCACCAGAGGTAAGTGCACACATTAGGGAACATAATTAGTCAGGTAAAATTTATTTTTTACATGCACACTTACTGTAATGTGTTAATGTATGTTTATTGCACGCTGTCTTTTTCTTTACACACACTACACACAGCGCAGCATGGTTAGAAGCCTTACCATGCTGACGCTGATATTACTACAAGGCTAAGCAATGCTTAGCCTTGTAGTTCTATCAGCACAGCATAGCTAAGACTTTCAACCATGCAGCACTCTTTTTTTTTTTAAACTCCCGCGACTTGCTGCGATTTTTTTCAAGGTCTAATCGTGGTGCTTTTCTATAGAAAATCGTTTTTTGTAAATGAGGCCCTTAGTGACTCACATCATGTTGCAAAGGAATTATTTGTATGTTATGAGGGAAATACTCTTTCTGACCACAAAAACTTTAGCAGTCTTTGTCTCCTATTTAGCCTTCTGAGTCCAGAGTAAAATAGTAGATCATGTCGTATACAGTGAAACTCAGATGCAGTTTTTCATGCCAAGATGCTCATTTCGCAACATGGTGGGAGAGTAAGCTTGCAATCTATTAGTAAATCAGTAAAACTTTGTTTGGTTACAATTTAGCAGGTGCTGGATTCCTGCAGAGATCAGACAATAGAGCTGACATCACCCATTCAGTTTACAGGATGAGCCATAAGCTCTTTCTATAGGACACTAAATAGGTGATATCATCTCCATTGCCTGATCTCTGTAGGAAGCCATTAGCTGCTAATTGCTAAGTAAACAAAGTTTTAACGATTTCTGAAGCCCTTTTCAACTTTCCCCAGCAGGTGGCCATGCATTTGGGATAGATTTAACTGAGCACAGCTCTACAGTTTATTCAGTTTTAAAAAATAAATGTTAGTATATAATACAGACTCAATATACTGTAATATTCTGCAGTTCAAATAAAACCCACTTGTAGCCCACTTAGGTAAATGAAATTGTACCACTTCTTCTACTGCTTCACTGAACCACTGCTGTCTAGATAATTTTGTTAAGCAACAACCATCTTCTTAGATTATATAAAATATTATAGATAAATAATCCATTTTTATTTCTTTATGCTGTTATTCTTAAGAAGACAAACGAGGTATAAGGCAAATTTGATAGTCGGGAGGGATATGCACAAGTCCTACTCCAACAGGAGAAACTGAGATCTCTTCAGGAGGGATCGGCGATTTGATGGTGAAGGTTTGCAGCATTAGGGTGACATACAAGAATAACTCCATAGCTGCTAGCTGCTTACCAGGGCAGATTCTCTTTCCTGAAAAGACATAAGATAGGAAGCCATAGACAGTAATACACAAGGGTGCTCAGTGCATTTAGATACAATTTTTTATTGTCCAGATACATATCTGATTTATCAGATACAAATGGCAGTGGTGTCACTGGGATTGGTGTTATACAGTGCGGTAACTAATGGTTTCACCACATGGACCTCCTAGCCAGGCCCAGAGACAGGGGGAGACAAGGGGAACACTATTGAGGAAGGATGGGGGCTTTTGTCCTCCAGTGCACAGGAAATGACAGCAGTTTGGAGAGTCTAGATCCGTATGCATCAAGTGGACATGTGTGTACTATACATTGTAATAATAATGAAAGCTCACTTGCAATCACAGCCCAATCCCACTGTCAGAAGGTGCTAGAAGTGTCACTACTCTGGTGGGGTGATGACGCATTCTGATTGGGTAGTACAGATGCATACTGATGCACATAACAATATGATCTGAATACTCAGAAAATGGGAGAGATATGGATCCGGCCCTACACTACCAAGTAATATTTTTCTTATTTTGACATAACATAAACAGCTGATCCATGGATAATAAACAGCAAAAATGGAGCAAATCTGCACCTGGCCAAAAAACTGAAATATAGAAGGGAGGAAATTTAAAACCTGCAAAAAGAATGAGTTAAGAGATTATATTTTATTTCTCAACTCTAAATTAGAGTTCAAAATAAAGCTGTTCAGTATTTTTGTGCAATAAGCAAAATTAGTCAATATTTTCCTTACATACAAATACAATTAAGTAATTTGCACCTTCAGCTTGTGACCTAGTTTTTCTTGGTGTAGATTTGCCGATTTTTATGCAGTTAATTCTATCTATGGATCAGTCCCTCTATTAATAGTATTAAGTATAACAGCATCCCTTAGGCCAAAAAATATAATATTTTACTATATTAATAATGTTTCCAAGCTCCCAGCTGCCTAAAATTAATGGCATATCCATGGGCATTTCTACAGAAACAGGAACCGCCTTACCTGCTGAAAATGGCATTACAGCTTTGTGCTTCTGAAACTTTCCATTTTCATCCAGAAAATTGTTTGGGTTAAAAGTGGTCGGGTTGTCAAACTGGGTCTTATCATAGTGTACACCTGTCAGGACTGGTTGGAAAACGGTTCCCTTGGGGGTAATAAAATAAAAGTGGATAAAACAATGGTCAGCATTTTTTATTGTTTAAAATGTTTTTTTAATAATAAATATCTACCTCACGGAATCTATAATTCCGAATCTGAGTATCCTTGGTCAACTTATGTGGAAGGCTCAGTGGAAATATATCAGCATATCTCTGAACCTCATGTATAAAGGCTTCAGTGTAAGGCATCTTAACTCTGTCCTCATAATTGGGAGAACGTTGACCAATGACATGATCTATCTCTTGACCAACCTTCTCTGTGAACAAAAAAATTATATAGTAGACTACTAAGAATGAAAAGGTCCATCAAAACTAACTGGACACGTCTTGTATGAAGAAGCCCAGATAATTAACTTACCTGCTACATTGGGATGTTTCATGAGAAGTAAAAAGGTGTAAGTCAGTGTATGGCTCAGCGATTCAGTCGCACCAAAGAACAACATCATGATACTCATCAACAAGGTGTTTTTATTATAGTGGCTGACATTGTTATTCCTTTTCTAAAGAATGACAGGTTAAAGTCAAAATATTGAAAAAAAAAATGACAGATCAAAATGAGTTTTATTGAAGGTTATGGAGAAGCGAGAAGCATTTCATGGTCATTTTTGGATTTCCATACAATGTTGAACACTTAGTTTTACTAGTTGTACTTAATCTAAAGTCTTTTATTTTAAACACAACATGAAAATAACCATATTGTATATATATGAACTCAGTAGGGCTTTGCCCTTAATGTGCCAAAGTTTCAGCATTTAGGGGGGTATTAAATTGTTGTCAGGAGACTGGATTCAAAAATGTCTATTTGCGGATTGCAATTCATCCTATAGAACAGAAGAAGAAATGAGCATAGATCCTCTACCATTATAATCATGAAAATGGAATAGACTGATACAGTATGTTGCTCTGGAGTTAACCATTATAATATATCTGTTCTATTATAAATTAGGATATGGTAATGCTACTGAGCTCGTGTACCTTTTATAGGTGTTATTATTATAAACCCCACAGTGAATGATAACCTCTAGAGAAAGCCTATAGTTCACGAATAGCAGCTTAACTTCTCAGAACAACACTATTCACTGGTAGCTGAATATCTTTTAAACTTGATCCCAGTAGCTTATAGTAAACAGCGATGAGTGAAATAGGGGAAACTTGCAGCTATGGAGCCACACATAGTCAAAAGAAGTCAAACAGGACACAAAGTGGATATACTCAGTGCCCCAACCAACAATTTTAATAAACAGTATTTTAATATAAGGTTTTTATTTCTTTGAGTTGATTTTATTTATCTTTTGGGAACAATTTAATAAAGCGTAATTGTAATAATGTAATTTTCTTTAAAGATCAAAGGGCGTATTCAGAGATGCGTTTCTATAAAAGTACACAATTATACGCACGCACAGTGCACGCCAAACCCCCTCACACCCATGACGCTCCCCTCTCACGGCCGTGCTGTCAGTGACGTCCGCCTCCATAGACCACTTGTAACTTTACGTGAGCAGTTGCGTGCGTATATGTCCTCCGTACGTGTGATTCATAATAGTCACGCCCACAATCCATTTAAATGCCTTCCTCTGCCCACTTTCATTTAAATTTTCACATGCATATTTTTGTGTCGAATATCCGTACGTATCTACCCAAGTGCGAATCACATGTCCGTCCGTTAGGCACTTACATGTGTATATTCTACATAACTTATATAAAGTTACTACGCATGTGCAGTTGAAACGTACTTAAAAATACGCACGCAACTCACTGTGAAAACGTAGTTGTGAATACGGCCCCAAATTAATATTATTTTGATCTATAATTGCAGAGGTCCTAAAAGGTTGTATTCTGACTATTGCAGTGTTATTAATAATAATAATAATAATAATAATAATAATAATAATTAATAATAATAATATTATTGTATTATTATACTAATTCTATTGTATTCTGACTATTTTGTATTTGGCCACGTTTATATACTGAACTGGGAAGCCTCATAAAAGGGTAAGAGAGATATACAAGATCAATAACCAGGTAGAGAGTTTATGGGCAGCCACGAATCCAACAGCAAAGTCTAATACAAAGCCAAGGTCAAACATTCTGATTCCAGCAGTAGCAGATATACCCAGCTATATAGGACAAAGCTACAGGAGATAACCTAGGTAAACCTAAAACCAGCAAGGCAATAAGAGTCCAACCTCCATGCAAAAGCAGATCCGTGCGGAAGAGCCTACTGTTGCCCACTCAAACTCATCTGCTTGCCTATCCCTTGAAGGGATTATGTATGCAGACATAACGGAACACCCCGTTAGATGGATCTCCTAGCACATGGAACTGAGTTCTGTACACTAGGAGATCTGTTGAGTAACATCTGGCATGCACATGCAAAGTCCCATAAAAAAACACTCAATTTCTGCAAGCAGCTTGCAGAAGTCTGGTGGAGGCTTGGATCTGGCCTGATATTTGGGAGAAGTCATGAGCATAGTGACTGCAATGTGTGATCAGTGAGACTTGCAGTTAGACAATGGCTATTGTGTGATCAGTGAGACTTGCAGTTAGACAATGGCTATGGGGTTAGAGCCATTGGGCCTGATCCTGAGCTAAGGCCGCCGTCGATAGTACGGCGGCTGTAGCTCTAATGCGCATGCATCTACGATCGGGCGTCCATAGTAGCGCCGTTGGGACGCTGGAGGGGACGTCCTCCAGCGTCCCTACGCTCACGTTACTGCTGGTGGGCGGGGGGAGGTAAGTAAATGAGGGTGGGGGGGCGTGCTAAGAGGCCATACGCTCCTGTGCGAGGGTAGCCTTAGGGTAGCCTTCATTATGTGCGAAAATTCGTACGGCCGACGGTAGTACCTAGTGTAGGGTATAGCCGCCGTAAGCAGGTACTTTTCAATGGGAGTGTCAGGGGCGTGTATGTTTATACGCACGGGCGAACGTACGCATTCGCCCGTCGGACGGCACCGTCGTAGCTCTGGATCAGGCCCATTGTGTCTCAGTCTGCCACAAGAAACACCAGCTCTTATCTGTCAATTACAGCTGTGAGGCTATTACGAATGAGTGTGTCACCCATGACTGCCGTACATGCTCTAGCTTATACTTAAATTACAGTACAGCATTTGCGTGCTTTAACTCTGTGTTTTTTTCTTTTAGAGATAGTAGCGAGAGTCGATCAGAACTGCTATTCGTCCTCAGGGATAATGGTCCTGGACGAGCCCCCATTTTACTCTCCTTGGCAGGATAATACCCAGAGCCACGTCATGCAAATGTCCTATGGCAGTGTGGCCGCGACTCTGAATCTGAGGCTTCCGTCACAAGAGAAAAATTTGTATGATATAGATTAAACAAGATGGCACCTTCTCCATTTTGATCAGGAAGCAGTCTATAAAATCTTTGGGGTTATTACTGTCCAAAGCCTTCATATTCTTTTCCACTCTTTTCTGAATAAAGTCATAAATAAATTGATAATTCTTCGTTAGCTTTTTATGAGGTCCTGGTATGTACTTCAAGAGCCTTCGGTAGACGTTGCATAACTAAAAGGACAAGGCAGAAGCTTGTAAATATAAGTGAAAGAAAACAAAACGCAACTGTACAACGATCCATTTCTCCCACACAATCACGGTCAACCATCCACCATCATCCAGTCACCAGTCATCTTCACCACTTTTTAATTTAATTTTATTATTAACTATTTAAACTTTTTTTTTTTATTGAGGAAATACTTACTAATCCCCAAGGATTACTCATGATCTTGGAGCAATCATGGAGTAAATAGGTAAGATGCTGGAATTCCTTATCTTGGTAATCAAACCGTTTCCCAAATAGGACAGAGCAAATGACATTGGATACAGAGCAGGGTATATTATATTGGGGATCTATCGGAGAACCTACACCAGAAATAGCAAATAGTATCAGTTATATAGACCAGGACAAAGAAGAAAATTGAGATACAGAAATCTTACATTTTATTCATTTTTCACACTTACAACAGACTTTTAAATAATTGATCATTAATAGAAGCAAAGCAACACAATTTGGATGTATTTTAATTGTCATTAATTTTATAAATTGTACGATAAATTTAATCAAGAACTAGGCGAGTTAGGAGAGTTAGGAAAAACTGGTGTTTATGCTGTGGTCATTACATTTGTGCATTAAAAAATTGTAGATAGATAGATAGATAGATAGATATGGGATATATAGATAGATAGATAGATAGATAGATAGATAGATAGATAGATAGATAGATAGATAGATAGATAGATAGATAGAGAGCCCACACTATATAGCATGCTTTGGCAGAGGACGTCAGTCCCTGGAAATTAGGCCTGGAGATCTGCAATATGTGGGGGCCTATTTTCAGATGGAGGCCTGGGACTGCAGTGCCATTAGCCCTATTGTTAATCTGGCCCTGAAGCCAAAGCACAGGTGTAAGTTATGGGCCTGCAATTAGTCCACAAGAGTCCAACAGCAGCCCCTGGGGGCAGGTCATAGTAATTAGAATAACTGGTGCAGGTCTGCCCCTAGAGGCGAAACAGGATACAGCAGTCCAGGATGTAACACGAGTGATAAGTGTGCCAAGTCATTTAACTGTTTTCCTGTTGATTTGTACGAGTTGGAAAATATTGTGGCTAGGCAATAACATTACTAATCCAGGGGCCAGATTTACTAAGCTGCATGTTTGGAAAAGTGGAGATATTGTTTATAGCAACCAATCAGATTCTAGTTCTCACTTTCTTTTTACATACTAGAGAAGGTCAGCTAAAATCTGATTGGTTGCTATGGGCAACATCCCCACTTTTACAAACCTGCAGTTTAGTCAATCTGGCCCCAAGTGTCTAAATATTAACATCAGGACATAATAGATCAGACATACAAACCTATTTATAAAAGTGTAATTTTCAATTTAAAAAGAACATCTCAGTATGAGGGACAGTGATCAACTTTGTCCATGTAAATTACCATTTGATTTTCTGAATAAATCAATGAGATATTCGGCTTCTTCCTTTATACGCTCCTCAATGCTACGTTTCCCCATCCCAAAATTTGCCAGTGTTAACAAGGTAAAACGTCTCAGTTCTTTCCATTTCTCACCATCACTGAACACCATCTCTGCAGAATGACAGAACACACCCTTGAATATAAGTTATTGATTCCTTTTACTTTTCTTTTTTCTTTATTTTTTTTTAACAAAAAAATGTAGGAGAGGTTTCAGACGTCTGCATAGTGGACATTCCGCTATTGCATTTTTGCACATGCCACCCACATAAAAGCAACACTCTCATTTCCTCTGTTTCCCAAGTTCACTGCCTGAGTGTCATCCTGGACTGACACCTATCTTTTACCACCACACCAATCCCTATCTCAATCCTTCCACCTCGAAGTATTGCTAAAAATTTCCCCTTCACCCCCACTAATGTTACCAAGACCATCGTAAATTCCATGATCATCATTGATCATCATTGACTATCATATTCTTCCTTTCCAGCCTCCCCATCTCACCTCCTTCAGTCTATAATCAATGCGCAGCAAGACTAATTCTCTTTCACCAGTCCCCCTCCACATACCCTATCTATAAGGTGCTGTTCTCACTGATGCTGAATCCCTCTCAAACGCCTCACCCTCACCTACAAATCCCTTTCTAGATGTCCTGCTTCCTATTTCTCCTCCCTTATCTTTATTCACATTCCCTTTTATCCTCTATGGTCAACCAATGACTGTAATCTTACGTCTTATCCGATTACCACATCTCGTTCTTCTCTAGAATGATCATCCTCAATCAATCAGGTTATCCCCTACCCAACTGATTTTCAAGCAATGGTGGTGCCCAGAACCACTGAAACCCTCTAAATTCTTGGTCCAATTGTATCAAAAACAGAGAGATCTGACCTTACCCATTTATAGCACTTACCCACACCACAATAAGAGAAATAATGAATGATATAAAAGGTTGGGCTGGATCCAGAATTAATAATGACAGATGACTAATGCACAGTGCCTGTCAGTTTCTACTGTACATGACTGATGCTGTGTTCTATGCGGACATCTTAATCCATATAAAAGTATGTACTTCAATGGTGCCAAAGAGTGTTCAAATGAAGTATAATATTTCACTTACAATTAGATAAATAAAAAAATATATATAAGTGTCTAGTGACAATAGTAACTTGGGTGTATGGATATATAAACAAGCGCTGAAGCACCTAAGGAACGGCAATAAAAAATAAAATAAAAAGTAAAACAAATGCAGAGTTATTAATACATCACCCTTCTAGATCTAAAGGTAGAAGAAATGCTAAAAATAAGTTCTGTGAGCGCCAAGGGCAGGGGCTGTCTGTCCTCTTGAATTATATCACTGGTGTAGCGGCTGACTCACCCCACCTGCTATTTTGCTACCTTTTTTTCCTCCGAAAATTCATAGGGCCAGATCCAGACCTAAGTGCAGTTTAAGTACGATCTCGTAGCGTATTTAAGCAATTGTAAGTACTATGCACTGCCCTTGGTCACACATCATTTACTTGATTTACGAGTATCAAACCCTACCTTAACTTTTGCAAGCGTAAGTACGCTTGTACGTAATGGATTGTCGCACTTAACGGCCTAGCCCATACTGATTTAAATGCCTCCCTCTGCCTACAAAGCGTATTTCCGGCCGCCGTAAGGATGCCCCGCCCCTTTGTATTTACAAAAAGGGACGTACGATCAGAGTTACAACGACTAACATCTGCCGCGTGCATGCGCAGTACATACAAAAAGTCGAAATTACGCAAGCATGAAGCGTAAAAACGCACTTGTACGTAGCTCTGGATCTGGCCCATAGTCATTATAATTCTATGCCCCCTTTCAAAGCATTGTGTTGGTCTCTTTATTTCGTAGGAGGTGTGAATGGTGTGTGCAGAGTGTCAGTCACTGGTCATTTAAACTGTATATTATATATGGGAATGCAGCACAACCTAACCAATTAGGTATTATTATATATTACTGACCAATTAGGGATTATTATCATTTAATAACCATTAGGGCTTATTATTACTTACTGACCAATTATACAGTATATTATCTGATTATGTGACACTTACTAACCAATCGTGGAATATTACAGTATTTTAACATATATAATACTCTGGGTGCCCATTGTTCTGGTAGCCTTAACCGTCTTCTAGTTTTTGTCCAGCCAGTCACAGACAGGTGTGGGTCCCCACTAAGAATGGCCCTATTTTGATAGGGCCGTTCTCTCCCAGCCAGTTTCAAACTGCCTGGGATATCGATTGCTTATGCCTCGATGAGGCATAGCAATCGATTCCCAGAGCACCAAACACAGTGCTCCAAAAGGTAAGCCTAAAAATTAACCCCAACCTTTTCCCTAATTCTAACCCTAATTCTCCCCCTCTCTTCCATTACCCTAACCCTCCTTTCTCCCTAGTCTGACCCTAATACTCCCTTCTCTATAGCCTAACCCTAATCCTCCCCTTCTATGGCCCTAACCCTCCCTTCCTAAGAGCCTAACCCTAACCCCCCTTCATAACACTAAAAGACCCTGGAGAGGTTACTCACCTCTCCGGAGCTATCAGCGGCGGGTCCTGCGGTTCTGCAGTGGGTCATGGGAAAATGAATGGGTGAGTATACTGATCGGCACGCTCACTCAATTCTAAAATGGCTCCCTATTAACAATATAGAGACAGCCAAAGAGAAACTTTCGGCTGTCTCTATTTATAAAAGCCGCATCGTAGCGGGGGCTGCAACCGTCACAGATAAGGCGCGGCTCCTGGATGGTTGAGTCATCTTCACCGAGAAATCCTTGTGTGCTTTTTCCTGACATTGGCCTTCTTGCGAGGTTTTCCTCATACACTGTATCCTGACACCCATTCCGCCTATGTACTAGGGCACGGCTCCAGGATGTTTGGCAATCTTTGACATGTGTGATTTACATCTGAACCACCGGTAGGTTCAATTAATATTTATTTTATTCCTTTTCTGAGTATCACATTTTAAGTCTTTGATTTCTTACTCTCCCCACAGATATATCATATATATAACAGGCAATACTCATTCATGTACTTACCATTCCCCTTGGTAAAGTCATGGAAAACAGGGTAAGGACCTCGACCACTGAATTCTTCTGCTTTGTCAATGAGAGTCTCCTTCACAGCGTTATATCCACAAAGCACAATGCAAGGACGGTGCCCTTCATATATAGTAAACATGTCTCCATAGGTTTCTCTCAACTAAAAGAACAATGAAAGCTGTTAAACAAAATATTGTTACTTAAAGTGGAGATTTTTTTGGGGAGGGGGCATAAAAATTACTGGGGGCACTATAGTGGGCCATATAAAGAACTACAATTGTAAAATGGTATAATTTTAGGACTTTAGGGGACTGAAGACCATGTTGCAATATTAGGAGTGTGACTGAGTTATTTTGTATGTAGGTAATAAACTTAGCTTTTGCACAAAGAACTAACGTACTGCATAGCTTTAATGGTTTAATCTGTTAATTTGAGTTGAACTACAAAGTTAAACTCTGATTCTGTTTTCACGGTTTAAATTTGCCTCTCTTTGCAGTTCAACATGGTTTTGCTACATACACTTCCACCTGTTTAGTTCTTCCCTCAAACTCAGGTTCGGCGCCTTTTTCATCCACAAAGGATAGCCTAAAGAAGCTTCCATCATTCCACCCAAGATTCTGACAATGAGGACTGAAATATTTTTGGAATAGAAGACAGAAGATATTGCTATTTGTATGGAGCTGGGCATATGCTGTATATATAAATGCTTTTATTACAAATGTAATAAATCTGACAAATTACTGGCTTGCAGAATGAGTGCTCTCTAAAGAGTTTATGGCCCTGATCCAGGCCTACGCTCATGAAACGCTTATGTTCGTAGCGTATTTACGCCAGCGTACCTACAATGCTCTCCCCTAGGCACTCCCCTTGTTCGTACTTAGTTTTGCCGTCTTACACCGAGCGAACCCTACCCTAACTCTTCTGATCGTATCCGCGGGCGTCCTTAAGCATCTTGCATAGTTACGACACTTAGCACGCCCATACTGTACTATTTAAATGAATCACACCGCCCTCAAAGTGTAAATATGGGTTTCGTACGGCAGGCACGCCTCCTTGACCGTATTTACAAAGGTGTTACGCTCGAGGCTCAAACGCTCAGAATTTCTGAGCATAAAATCTGCCCCTCGCATGCGCAGAAAGTACAAATGGCCGTTTTTACACTTATGACCATTGTAAAAACGCACACGAGCCTAGGTCTGGATCAGGCCCTATGTTACAATAATCTGCACTTTTCCAATCTGAGTTTTAAAATCCTGACTACAAACAGGATGTAGAACTCTGAGTGTTTGCTATTATATGTGCATTTAAAGATGATCAATGTTCAGTATTAAACTCTGCAAACTCCAATGCTTTTTTATCATAGAAAGCACCCAAACTGTTTTCGATGGATTTTCCAAGTTTTAATAGTTTTAAAAGTTTTGGCAGCAAAATCATTACAGCGATGCATACGGGCCGCTTGTGTGTCTAGTACGATGCATGCGTACTTCATCCGCGCTGGTTGTGATGGCACTGCTCGGCTTGTGGTGCTTGTGATTGGTCGTGCGTCAGTTGATGTGAATTCCGGCACATTTTTTCTTACAAAAAAAGAACTGGCAAAGTCTATGGGCCTGATCCAGAACAACGCACGCTTGCGAGCTAACGATGATCATAAGCGTAAAATCAGCAGAAAAAAAACGCGCCGCGCATGCGCCTGGTGACAACATCCGGTAGTAAAACACTGATTTTCATAGCGGCGATTCGGGCGTTCATATATTTTGCGTTTCTACCGACGAAGGGACGCATTTATATTATGAAGTTCGTATGGACGCTGGAGTTAAGGTATATAGGCGGAGGGAGACATTTAAATTGTACAGTATGGGCGTGCTAAGCGTCGTTCATACGCAAAGAACGTACAGACGGCCGTGGAACTAACACAAAAGTTTGGGGAGGGTTTGCCGAGCGTATGGATGCTAAACTAGGTACGAGCAAGGGGAGTGCCTATTGCAGTGCATCGGTGGTACGTTCGGCGATAATACGCTATGCACAACAGCGTAGGTCTGGATCAGACCCTATGTCAGCTAGCAGATGAATAGGACACTTAAGATATCAGAGAGATAATGGGGGTATTTCATTCCACAGATAGAGCTCTATGTTGGGAATTTGGAATGCAGCGTCACTAGGAATCCAGTCGTGGAGCCCCATTGTATCCAACCATCTCTGCAAGCTTGGTGCTTGATTTTATACACCTGTGGCAACAGGTCTGATGGAAAAACCTGAAATTAATAATTAACAAGTGTAGCCGAAAACTTTTGTCTATATAGTGTGTCACAAACCATAATTATACTGTTACTGTGACACTGTCCTGTGTTTTGCAGCTAACAAAATTATTCAAAAGATTTTCATTAAATATTTTTTTTATAGATACCCCGGCCATAAGCAATCATTGCTGTATAAACATAGAGAAAATACATCTCTTATATCTGATAAAACTAGTTATAGAAAACTTGACTGAAGACGCACCTGTAGCAGTGATTGCACAATGTTGTTCATGTTGATCTTGTGCAGAGTTCCAATGACAGGAAAAGGTGTTGGTCCCGGGGGAAGTTTTGCTTTTTCAAACATCATTTTTATGTAATTACCCAACATGCAGGTGATGAGAAAGACCAGGAGTAATGTACAGAGTGTATAGAAATCCATCCTGTCAACAAAGACTAGGTAGGTTGGCACAGGCACACGTTTTGTGATTGATAGCTGTATAAGCTTATAACATGTGTTACACACAGTCTCAGTATTGTTTGTTTGGGGTTTTATTGATATTGCTATCTGTGGTGAATATATCTGGTCACATACTGTACAGTTATTTGACTGATGTATGTGCGGTGCATGGCAAAAACCAGTTTGTCATAAAGGACCAGATCCAGAATTATGCAAAGCAGTCAATTTACACAATCAGATTGTGCATGTATTCCAAGTATGTGCTTTTCACATGTATACACATGGTGGTTATACATCATAATGCATAATCAATGATTCTGGATTGGGTCTCAGCCAAACCTTCCGTTGGCAGAATTTTGAGACAGGAAGTCTGTCCTGGGCCTGCCACTGGATTTATTTGGATGACATAACATCCCAATTTAGGAAGGACCTGTTATGGACACCCTGAGCAAGTGACACTTGAAAAGAGACCAGAGTGAGTTGGAGTGAAAGTTAATTACAGAAACACAGCAGTAACAGATATATGCAGTAACAACAGAAGGTATAACTGGTAACAGTAGCAGACTGACACAGACAGGAAAGGTATTCAGACACAGATAAGATAACTGGTAAATGGTAACAGGCAAACAAGGTATTGAGACACAGATGAGACAACTGTTAAGGCAACAGACCAATGCAGACAATCCCTCTTGCCGCCTCTCCCGTCATATCCGTCTAATCTAAATCCCTCCCCCTCCCACTTCTACCTAAACACTCCCCAAGGTGGCATCAGCACAACTCTTTCTAACTAAACGACTTTAAAGACTGCACGTAGGCAATCTACGTACATAACTGGTACACAGATTACGTAAACGCGCCGTAAAGGAAAATTACGCACCTAAGAAGCCGTAGCTTCTTAGGAGTGAATATGGTTCACAGACACAAAAAAGGCACCCAGCACTCTTGCAGTTAACCAGCAACAAACCATGACTTTCAGCTTTTATTTGAGGGTATTTACATCCAAATCAGGTGAACGGTGTAGGAAATACTCCGGTTTCTATATGTGCCTCCCACTTTTTAAGGGACCAAAGGTAATGGGAAAATCGACTCAAAAGCTATTTCATGGACAGGTTTGGGCTATTCCCTCATTATTTCATCATCAATTAAGCAGGTAAAAGGTCTGGAGTTGATTCTAGGTGTGACATTTGCATTTGGAATCTGTTGCTGTAGACTGAATATGAGATCCAAAGAACTGTCACTATCAGTGAAGCAAACCATAATTAGGCTGAAAAATTAAAGGAAATCCATCAGTGAGGCAGCAAAAACATTAAGTGTGGCCAAATCAACTGTTTGGAACATTCTTAAAAAGAAAGAACGCACTGGAGAGCTCAGCGACACCGGAAGACCACGGAAAACAACTGTGGTGGATGACAGAAGAATTTTTTCCCTGGTGAAGAAAAACCCCTTCACAACAGTTGGCCAAATCAAGAAAACTCTCCAGGAGGTAGGTGTATATATGTCAAAGTCAGCTATCAAGAAAGACTTCACAGGAGTGAATCTTGAGGGTTTATCACAAAATGTAAATCATTGGTGAGCCACAAAAACAGGAAGACCAGATTAGTGTTTTCCAAACAACATCTAAAAAAGCCATTACAGTTCTGGAACAATATCCTATGGACAGATGAGACAAAGATCAACTTGTACCAAAGTGATGGGAAGAGAAGAGTATGGAGAAGAAAAGGAACTGCTCATGATCCAAAACATACCACCTCATCAGTGAAGCATGGTGGTGGTAGTGTCATGGCGTGGACATGTATGGAACTGGTTCCCTTGTATTTATTGATGATGTAACTGCTGACAAAAGCAGCAGGAAGAATTCTGAAGTGTTTCGGGCAATATTATTTGCTCATATTCAGTCAAGTGCTTCAGAACACATTGGACGACGCTTCACAGTGCAGATGGACAATGACCTGAAGCATACTGCAAAAGCAGCCAGAGTTTTTTAAGGCTAAAAAGTGGAATGTTATGCAATGGCCAAGTCAATCACCTGACCTGA
>WWET01000210.1:550381-562142 GCA_011038615.1 Limnodynastes dumerilii | reverse complement strand
TTGTGACGCCCCTGGGGCCAGGTAAGTGTACAGGCTCAAATAGGCAGACATAGATAAAAAAAAAAAATAGAATCAACCACTATAAAGCGTTAAATTTCCTACAGCACAACTCACACACAGCAAGAGACCCAACTCTACAGATAAGACAAAAATAACAAAAAATTGTGTGTGTGTATTGGCGCAAGACTAACTAGAGGTGTACAAGGTCAAAGAGTCAGAAATATCACTTACATAAATGTATAAAACGGATGTAAATAAATCAAGGTGGGTATACAATCTAATAAAGGATGTTAATAAAAATGGAGATATAAATAAATAAGATAGTCCAGCAATGTCAATTAGAGATACTAATAGGGAGACCACTTATAAATAAAAGTTCATTCCTGAATCCTCTTTATCCTTCCTTGAAAGGAAAACAAATGGGATATATAAAAACTTTTAATATTACATATTGTAAACACATAACGTAAAATAAATACAAATATACAGTAAATAAAAACTTCCCTCAAGCAAGTCCTATACAAGTTCCCAGCTGGTCAGAGATCCAGAGGTGGTAAGTGAATTTTCCAGGATAACCAACGCTGTTCACGAGTCTCAGTCTCGGCCAAGGTTGAAGGATCATGTGGGGAGGAACACAGGTCTAGAGCCACAACACGTTTCGGATGGGAGCCCTTTTTCAAGTGAGTCACTCACTTAACCTGTGTGCCTTTCAGAAAGCATTTTCTGTCCCTGTATGACTCCATCCTTTCTTTCCTATCCCTGTTTGCCTCTAGCCATCCTTTCCTAACCCTGTATGCCCCAAACCATCCTGTGTACCCCCTGTGTGTGCCCAACCATCCATTTCTGCCCTTTTTATGTGCCCAGTCATCTATTTTTGCCCCTTGTAAGCAACCAGCCATTCATTTCTGTCCCATGTGTGCCTAGCTATCCATTTCTGCCCCTTGTATGTATTTATCCAACCATGCATTTCTGCTCTTTGTATGTTTCCAACCATACATTTCTGCCCCGTGTATGTGTCCAGCCATCTATTTCTCCCCGGTGTATGTGTCCAGCCAGCCATTTATTTTTCCTTCTTCTAACCCCATCCTCCATGGTGCACTCTCTGTAGGGATGAGGCTGTATCATTCACATAAACAGTATAAGTTAAGCAGGGATCCCACTGTGGCCCTGTAGGACTAGATATTCTTCCATAAGTAATGTGGCCGCATATGTTAGATCACGTCATTCACAAAAACAGTTTTGGTCCCATAGGACTAATAATATTTATTTGGAAGAATGGACCGTATCAGTTTTATGATGCAGACAGTGTGTATGTGAGCCATGGACTATGTGGCCACACATAGTCTACAGCCCAAAAGCACAAAAAGATGCAAAAAATATGCTTTGGCCCTGCTGATATCCCATTTAACCCAATGGGGATGTTTCGGCAGTACAGTGATGATGACTGTAGGCCCTTATATCAGAATGGGCCCCGATGCCGTTGCACTTGTTGCACCAATGATAATTCCACCGCTGCATCTGGGGCAACAGTGAAAACCAGGCCAGTGAGTAAGACTGTAAGGCCAAGCCGGTAAGTAAAACTGTGAGACATGGAACAAGTTTGTTAAAAGGCGTATCTATAATGGGTGCAGGGTGTGCAGTGCACACAGGCCCATCAGAACAGGGGGCCCTGTAGCATGCATCCTGCACCCTGGGTTGGCAGGGGAAGTGGGGCCATTTAGCATCTATTTCTTCCCTCTAAGATTTTCTGGAGGGAAGAAATAGATACCAAATTAGTCCCCCCTCCCCTGCAGTGGGACAGTCCAGATTCGCAGGGTGATAAAGGGGCGGGGCTTAACGGTACTGTAAGCCCCGTCACTTTTCGGCCCGCGAATCGGGACAGTCCTGTCTCAGGTAAGGGAAGTGGGGCCCATGTGCAAATCCTGCACAAGGGCCCCCTCATTTCTTAAAACGCCCCCAGAAAAGGCGTCTAACTAAAAGAGTGAGAAGTAAACAATTGTGTGGAGATAGAGTTCATGCTGGAAAACAAAAGTACAGTGTAAAGTCAATAAGGTTCTTTTCTTCACTAGGTAAGTGCATTTTAATAATATCAGTGTACACATTGTATTGATTTATCACTGCTGGTAAAATAAGAAAGACTGATTAGCCAGCAGAGCATTAGTTAGGTGTTTCCTTTGCCTCTTTTTGATTTCTCCTGTGATGGACTTTCTTGCTCCTGATAATACTTTACCCATTTATTCCTATAGGGGCAGTGTGTCAGGGTGAATAAATGGTTCGAGGGTGAACTCAGGGTATTTAGTAAGAATAAAGGGCTCCATTTACTAAATAATGAAGACTTCGTTTTCAAGAGATAAAGATAAAGATTTTCAGCTTCTGCACTCACAATCGCTGGCCCACTCTAATGATCGTTATATTTACAAAGTGTCAGCGCAGATTTTAACAATACCTGGGGTAGGTATTACAGCAGTCCCCCCATATATTCCCCTTTTCCTCTCCTTAATAGCTGTTATTAGAGGGAGGAAAAGGGGGTTATATATCGGGAGACCGATGGAATACAAAACACAAATCAAAATACACATAAAATAAAAAATAAAAAAAATGTAAAAAAAAAATTTTGATACATTATTACTAAATTAACAATAAAAATACTTTAAAAGAAAAAAAAGAAAAGATCAGTGCAAAATAAACAGTTTTCTTACCTGTCCCGGCGTCGCTTCTGCCTCGGAGTCCCAAACATGCGCAGTGTTGCTTGCCTTTTGGGACATAAACGTTTTTAAGTCCCAAAAGGCAGCTACTGCACATGTGTGGGCACTTCGGCTCCGGCGAAAGTCCGGCAGATCATTGTGGGACCTCGCCGAAGAGGTAAGAAGTAGTAAATTTGTGGCCCGAAGTTGCAAGGCTTGCTGCAAGGTGCAGTGAGCTTTGCTTATTTAATTAGCACTCGATGCACTAATCATAGTAAATGAACCCCAAAGGATCAGAAAACTGCAGCTGACACAATCACCTGGAGAGAAGATAATTACTACATTTAGAAGCTACATAAGAAGGGATCAGAGGCAGAACTAGCGAGTTGTGGGCCCAGGTGCAAAAAATATGTTTTGGCCCTGATTATATCCCAGGTAACCTGGTGGGGAGCTTTGGTGGTACAGTGATGACGGCTGTGGGCCATTGTATCAGCATGGGCCCCGGTGCCGCTGCACTTGTTGCACCAATGGTAGTTCCGCCCCTGGAAAGGATTGTCACAATCAAGAGATGTTTTTTGTTTTTATTTTTTATTTTTTATAAATGGGGCCTGATGTCCTTGGGCTCCCTTCTGGATTTCTGTATAATCCAGGTCAGATTTTAGAGTCAGACTACCATTACATCAAAATTAATGAGTACTCCTCTCCCATTATGTTATTTGTTAAGATATTAAAAACAACCATATCATATAGAAAAAAAAAACTATAAGAATTTAAACTTATCCAATCTTTTAAACCTTTACAGGTTTTATGTTAATTTGCCCGTACAATTAATTTGTTTGACATTGACATGACTTTAAAAGCTTGGAAGCTACATAAACAAAATAAAGAACATATATTATGCAACCACTGTAATATTATAATTCTTCCCTCTGGTCAAAACCAGGTGCCAGTATTAGATCAGTCTATTAACACTTTCACTGGTTTCTGAAGATAAATGTGGTTTTTAGACTAATACAGACAATACATTTTTGTTAACAGAAACCACAGAGGGCACAGAGTCATATTGCTAGATATAGATGTGCCCAGAATGTTTTCCTAATGTCTTTATTCTTGAGAAGATGTACGAGGAACAAGGCAGAACTCATAGTCAGGAGCAATATGTAGTAGACCCTCTCCTACTGGAGCAATGGAGATCTCTTCAGGGGGAGCCAATGACTTGATGGTAAAGTTTTGCAGCATTAGGGTGACATACAAGAACATTTCCATAACGGCCAGGCTCAGACCAGGACAAATTCTCTTTCCTGAAAACATATAAGAAGGGGAAGACAAAGGATGATACACATTAAAATATCAGAAATACACAGCTAGATTATCTTATATTGGAAACTTTTATGTGGTCAATCAATATACATTTTCTTTACCTATAGTGAAATATAAAGTAACTATTAATGGAGAATACTAGATCATCAGAGCCTTCACTTTTCCTATGCTTTGAAGCAGGGGTGGGGCCGAGGGCCGTATAAGGAGCAGAAAATCATTTAGTCTGGCCCATCACAGATGGGACTTGAGCATGGGTGTGGTTTGGTTTCTGGATCTGCTCTTCAGAGCTCCACTGCACTAGGCTGCAAAATCACTGCATCATTGCCTGCTTCCAGCGCTCTGGAGGTGAGGACTGTGTTAGGCGGGGTCTTGCAGGCTCCGGATCCCGATCTGCTCCTCTGTCCATGGTAGCATCTGGGACCCTAGAACTCTTTATTCCTGGATCCTTATCAGGATACTCTTACATTGGGGAGCAGCCTGAGTGATAGCAACTGGATCTCTGGGCCACCGTTTTATATTTAATTATATAATTTAATTATATTTTTGACCAAATGCAGCAGGCTAAGCTGATAATTTGGCATGGCCCGTGAATGATGTCATAATTATCCAGATGGCCCTTGGTAGAAAAAAGGTTCCCCACACCTGGTTTAAAGTAAGGCTGGTCATAATCTGTGTGCAATACACAAGTATTCTCCCTGTAAGCAAAGAATAAAACTTATTTAACTCCCCCTGACTCTCAACATGGTTTTGCCAATATGTAACTTTCCACCTTTGTTACCTCTGTTTTTAAACTTTGGACCCAGTCCAATGGGTTTGATGCTGTGCCAAGCTAAATAATGTAACTACTTATTTAGTGAGAAATGGAACATGTGTAGTTAGTAAAGTAACAAAAGAAGTAAAGAAACACATGACTTGTGTAGAGACTGACGACCTGATTCATAAGTAGTAGCATTTTCTGTATGTTAGCCTCCATTGTAGAAGCTAATGTACTGAACTTGCTATCCATAATTCCACATGCAGTAGCACAGGACACTCTCTATGCTGTCCTACATGCTGATGGTGGATCCAGGACCAGGACCCTGCCTTAAGTATTCCACATGCATTTCTATGTGTGGAATACTAAATTGGACATAAGGGTTAGTCAAGCCCTTACTGTACAATTTAAATACCTATGCCTACCCAGCATGTGTATCTCGTACACATGGGGCCGGATTCTGAAGAATGACCAACAGGGGAATTACGTGCAGCTTGCCCGTATATCCCCTGTTTTGAAGGATGTGCGCATGTGTACAACCTTCATACGACGCCGTAAGGGCTGGCGACCGTAACTAAAATTACATCAGGCGGTTCTTACAAAAAGGGAGCTTTCCCCCCTTTTACACATGTCATATCTCCGCCATGAAGGCGAAGATAGACATGCAAATGAGGGGACGGGGTGGGGTTACGATCAAGTATGCGATTAGGTAAAACTTAGTGTAGGAATCTGGACACGTAAGTATCCAGATTTCCTCCCGACAGCGGGTAGTGACCTCGGGCACCCTTAAGGCACCCGTAGGTCTGGATCCGGCCCATGGTGAGTAGGCCAGCCCTCCGTGCGAATGTGCAGTGCCATCTCCCAATGACACTGCATATGTAAGTCACCTGGGGCCAGATATACTAAGCCGTGGGTATGGAAAAGTAGAGATGTTGCCCATAGAAACCAATCAGATTCTAGCTCTCACTTTCTTATTACATACTAGAGAATGTCAGCTAGAATCTGATTGGTTGCTAAGGGCAACATCTCCATTTTTCCACAGCTTAGTAAATCTGGCCCCTGGTTTTCTCAAGTCCTGATCCAGCCCTGAGTTAATGCTGAGAAAGCATGATAAAAAGAACAGTGTAGAGCCATTAAACTCATTTTCTCCAGAGCTGAGAAAATGTTATTGTAGTAAACTAGATGACCCTGTGTGGTAGAACTAATATTAAAACTTTTTTTTACACTAATAAAACAAAATTATTTAGCTTTTTTTATGTTTAAAATAGCTAAAAAATAAAAATCATTGATAGCTAATCAAATGAGTGGTGATAACAGTAATCCATGTTCTACATGTCCAATCACCAAACCAAGCATGTGCTATCAAGACTAAATTCTAAAAGTGTATTTTTTCTTTAAATTAAATTTTTTCATATAAAGCTGTAATTGATATATCACAGATTATCCCCCTTTTTATATATTATTTTGCAAATGTTTACTATATTAATTTCATCGACAACCATTACTTCCAAAATTGGATCTTGCCGATATTAGATTACCCATGAGAGCAACTCAATATCTTAGGCACCATTCTAATCTCCTTCACCTGCTGAAAATGCCACAAGAGCGTTGTTCTTCTTGAACTTTCCATTTTCATCCAGAAAGTTATTTGGGTTAAAACACTCTGGGTTGTTGAACTGGGTCTTGTCGTTGTGTACACTTGAGAGAAATGGGAGAAAAACTGTTCCCTGGTGATGGGGTATGGTTAGAAAAAACACTAATCAGCATTTATTTTTCTTTCTTTTCACATACTGTATACTGTTATAAAAATATATATATACCTCTCGAAATTTATAATTCCGAACTTGAGTGTCCCTGGTCAGCTCATGTGGAAGACTAAGTGGAACTATATCAGCATATCTCTGTACCTCCTGAATAAAGGCTTCAGTGTAAGGCATTTTATGCCTGTCCTCATAGTTCGGAGAACGTTGACCAATGACATTATCTACCTCTTGGTAGACCTTCTCTGTGGAGACATAATACTCTTTCAGAGCAATCTATCTGAAATGGAAAGTCCTATTAAAGCTAAGGTAACATTTTGTGCATAAAGGTAAACATTGAATTCTGTCCTTGGCAATTACCTGCTACATCGGGGAACTTTAAAAGAAGCATAAAAGCGAAACACAATGTGTTGCTTGTTGTTTCAGTCCCACCAGAGATTAAGATCAAGACGCACATCAACAAACTATTGTGAGTATAATAGGTAGCATCTTTTTTCTCTTCCTAAAGCAGGAAAAGTAAAGGCCATGTTGAAAAAAGAACATAGGATTTAGAGGTGACTTATACATGAAAATGTGAACGGATGAAGGTACAATGCTATATTTAGAAGAAACTATGATGTTTACAGTTTAAGCCTCCCCCAAACTTGACAGAGCATCCTGTAAATAGCACTTCCCTTAGTACAGATGAATACCGGCCCCTGCCCTAGGCCCGTCTAGGAGGACAGGGATCTGTTCACAATTGCTTTAGATACAGATCTGAGACCCACTACAATACATCATTATCCTGCCGTGACTCGGTTAGGGTAATGGAAGGGGACAGTTATGGTTAGGGTAACTGAAGGGGAGGGATATGATAAGGGTTGGGGTTCATAAATTCTTACCATTCTTACCACCGCTGCATCTTTGTCCTGGAGATTATCGACTGCTTCTCCTCGGCAAGGCAGAAGTAATCGACTCAAGAGCCAGATCGGAGCTAACTAGTATAAAAAGGCCCATTTGATAAAGGGCCGTTCTAACCACAGACCCACATCCGTTTTTGTCTCAGACCCCTCAAATGCTATGTGGGACCCTGGCTCACACTGTTAAATAAAAGAACATTCACATAACATAAGAGGATGATACCTTCTCCATTTTGATCAGGAAACAGTCTATAAAATCATTGGGGTTGTTACTGTCCAAAGTCTTAATGTTTTTCTCCACTCTTTTATTAATAAATTCTGCTACAAATGAATAATTCTTCATCATTTGCTTATGAGGTCCTGGAATATAGTTCATGAACCCTGGGTAGATGTTGTACAACTGAGAAAACAAGACAGAAACCCAGATATTCTGGATAATGATAGAGCACACGTCTACATAAATATAAATCAATAAATCAAAATTGATCTATATACATTACCTTTATAAATCAAGCACCTGCTGTAGTCCCAAAGAACATTTTTTTTTATGTTTTAAGCTAAAAAATTTAAAATGGAAAGAGCGCTATACTCTGATACTCTTAATACAACCCCACTCTTTAGACAACCCCACTTTTCTGTTACAAAAGTTATTAGGTTATTAGTTAACATTTTGGACCACATCAGGAATTAATAACGATTGCATTTGTACGGATTGGTTTTGTACGGAAAACATTCCCTGTGTCCAGGCAGCCTAAAATGGCTGCCGTTCTCCATTTTTAATGTGCTTTCATGCAAACGTGTTATTAATACTGTGTAGAACCAGATGTTCAAGGCCAAGACATGCCGATAAGGTAGCTTGGTGGGAGCAGAGGGTATGTGACACTAACATTATGCAATACTAGCTTATATTGCGCATTAGTGGAATGTAGAAATTGGTTATATAAGTAGTACCAATTAACTTGACTGATCTGACTTAGAGCAGAAGTGACCCAGGCTTTGTACGTAACTGATCTGCCTTGAGTGCAGGAGTGACCCAGTCTTTGAATGTAACTGACCTGACTGAATGCAGAAGTGACCCAGGCTTTGTATGTAACTGACCTGACTGAGTGCAGAAGTGCCCGCTTACCTTTTCCAGCTCGATAACAATCGAGATAGGCGCTCCTGGAAATCCTGTAGATACCAGCCGAAGCTAAGTATTATTTATGTATTTTGCTTAATTCTTTATTAAATACTATAGTTGATTAAGAATTATCTTGGGTGGTCTCATTTTTACCGAACATTACATTCCACCGTGAACACAGGGGTATGACATACTGCTACTTCTCCCTCTGATTTGATTGAAAAGCTGTTACGAGCTGCTGTGTTCACATGGTGGCTCTGAGCAAGTGATCCCAGTTTCTTGCCTAGCAACCAAGATCCTTGCATTCCTTGGTTGCACCGGTCACATGCCTTCCCTGCATTGCACCACCGGCACATCCTACAGCCAACTCTTTTGTTTCTATGCCATTCTCAGTGGATGGTCTTCCCAAGACAGCATCCCTGCTAAAGACTGTGTGGAGAAAGGTTCACTTTACCTCTTCTTTTCAGGCCAAGAGGTTTTGTGATTGATTTCAAAAGACTTCATCCTTCAAAGTAGAGGATTAGGTTTGGTTGTCTACCCGCAACAGTCAATATTCAACCTAAGTTCTTAGGCCCTTATAAAATCATTCAGAAGATCAATCCCATGAGCTTCCGATTAAATCTTCCCAAAAGTCTCCGCATTCCTTGTACTTTTCACTATTCTCTGTTCCAACCAGTCTTCTTTTCACACAAGTTTCCTGCCACTTCATCCAAGAAGCCATCTCCTATTCTTGTTATAAGTCAGCAAGATTTTGTAATTGGTTCCATTTTGGATGCAAAGAAGCTCAACTCCACATTCTCTTTCACAGGGAAAGATTACGGGCCAGAGATCTTGGGTTCTATCTATCTATCCTCTACTTTTCTGCCCCTTGTTGTCTGGTTTCCTCCCTGGTTGCTCCCCTTGTATTCCTCTGTTTTCCCTTCCATTCCCTTGGACCTACCTAGCCTTTCCTTTCTGGTTGTTTGCACTCTCTGCCCTTATTGTGTGGTTACCTTTCTGTGTACCCAGGGGCGACCAGGGCAGTCATGTAACCAGCATTGGGGCACATCATTCATTTCCCTTTACTACCATCTACTTTTTTTCCCCAGCAGTCACTCAACCCTCAACCCACGCCACTCACCAGCGCCACTTACACCCTCATTGCTGTGGTTACCGAAACTTGTTTTTCTTAATCATGTCAGTTATTCAGTATTTCCTTGTTGACACTGATAAAATACATACCAGCCCCCATGGATTACTCATGACATCGTGGTTTTCCTGGATGCAATGTACAAGTTTTTGGAATTCTTTATCTTCATAGTTAAACCGCTTCCCAAACATGATGGAACAAATGACGTTAGAGACTGAGTAGTATAAATAATGCTTGGGATTAACCAGGGAACCTAAGAAATAAAAAATCCATTGTGAGGAAGAACACAAAGAAATTAGTGCATTCTGAAATTCTAAAACATAGAATTGTTTGATGCTCTTTGACACCAGGGTCGCCATTATGGGGTTATAGGCAGTGATGGAAACCAATGTTAATATACATATATAAGATGATATATATATATATTCTTAGCTGGAGCACTTACCCATGTCCCTAACTAGTGGGTTCTAGGGCAACCTGAACCTATTAAACGATCCACTGGTTTAATACTTGACACAATATGAACACTTCCAAAATGAATAGTGGTTCTGGTAAATATTATCTATGGGAAATAAAAATTTGTTCTATTAAATGTCCCAATGTCCCAACAACAGTTAATATTACAGTAAGGGCTAAACCCTTTCCACTGATAGTTCATGTGTAAGCCCCGATCCTTCATTAGACCTCTATGTCAGGCTTAGTCTATATAGTGGTTAACAATAAGAGAATATGGATAAATGTTGCTTACAGTTTGTAGTGTTCTTCTCTTCCAATGTGTATGATTATTGTTGCTGATGCTGGAGCTTATCCTGTTCGTGTGTAGTGTATCCTGCACCTAGGCAATGGTTGCTGTTGCAACTGCGCTACTATAGTGTAGTAGTTTATTCAATCACAGTCAAGGAGATAAAAATATTTACGAGCTACTTACATAAGATGCGGACATTGGGCCGCATTCACACCACCAGATGTATTGCATATACATCCGGTGTTTACCGATGTTTGATACTGTGCATGCGTAGTATCTTTTTTACGTAATCTATGTATCTTTTTGTTATGTAGATTGTGTATATGCGGTCTTTAAGACTATATACGCAATCTACGGAAAAAAAAGATACATAGATTACGTAAAAATGATACCACGCATGCGCAGTATCAAATATCGGTAAACACCGGACTTGTATGCAATACGTCCGGTGGTGTGAATCCGGCCCATTGAGATAGACATCCTTACAGTGCTTTGTATTAAATAAAATCTCGATATCTACAAGTCACTGGTGTTTTCAGTCCAACAAACGCGTTTCGTCAGGTATAACGTTTTCCTCAGGGTAAATCAATTAACTGTTATTGGGACATTTAATAGAACAAATTTCTGTTTACCATATATAATATCTAGAGAGCGCCAGAACCGCTATTCCTTTTTGAAGTATTTATAGTGATAGCAACCAGGCTGACAGGAGGGCCCAGGCTCCAACATCTTTTTCTATTATTTTTTTTGCAGCACATACATACATATGACTTGTTTATAAAAGTGCCTCTTTGTCTTTGTGTACATTACCATTTGTACTTCTCATTACATCCATAAAATAACTGGCCTCCTCTTTTATCCGCTCCTCAATACTACGTTTGCCCATGCCAAAATTAGCCAGAGTTAACAGTGAGAACCGTCTCAGTTCCTTCCACTTCTCACCATTGCTGAACGCCATCTCTGCAGAATAGATAATAGCAAATCATTTATAGATTATCATGCCCAGAGTTCTAAATGAAAAGTATGGGCCAGATCCAGAACTACGCCCGTGGGCGTATTTACGCCAGCCGTCAGCGTAACTTCAGCTGCAAGTAAGTTCTGTGCATGCGCCCAGCAGATGTTTATTGTCGTAACTCATGGTGGCCGTAATTGACAATTGTCTGTAACATTTGCTTAATTATGGCTGAATGGGTGTGCCTATATTACGTTAGCCGTAAATACGATCCAGTTATGGAATGTAGGCAGGGGGAGACATTTAAATCATACAGTATGGGCAGGGTTACGTAGTTACGACCATCGCATAGTTACGCCCTGCCGTAGTTACATTTGCAAAAGTTGAGGTAGGGTTCA
>WWET01000210.1:524983-545328 GCA_011038615.1 Limnodynastes dumerilii | reverse complement strand
ACCTCAACATGAATAACACCACAATTTGCTCTGGCTACAAAGCTTGGGATCTTGCCGCCACATTTAACTCTACTTTGTCAGAATATGTTATAAAATACCTTATCAATTCCTGCCTTCACTACTGCAACCTTCTGCGCTCTAGAATTAATCTCACAATTCTATCCCCACTTCTATAAACTTTAAATATTACAGTATGGAAGATTTTCCTCTACATCTGTTAAAGCATTTTGGTAACAGCTGTCCCCCAAAACCCAATCTGACACCTATCCCCCAAAACCCAATAAAAATGTCCTAACCAACACCATCCCCTATAAATCGTATATTGGGCCAGATTTACTAAGCTGCGGGTTTGCCTATAGCAACCAATCAGATTCTTGCTCTCACTTTCTTTTTACATTCTAGAGAATGTCAGCTAGAATCTGATTTGTTGTTATTGGTTGTAACATCTCCAGTTTTGCAAACCCGCAGCTTAGTAAATCTGGCCCACTGTCTTCCTCTTACCCTGTTACAATAAACCCATGTCCTCAACCAGACTTCAACACATACCCATTAGTAATCCCTATTATACTGAATCCTACTTAGGCCCGTATTCAGAGTACGGGACGTATAACATATATGTCCGGTGTTTAGCAATTTTTACTACCGCGCATGCTTTTAGACCGCATATACGCAATCTACGTATCGAAACGATACGCAGATTACGTACAATAGCTACTAAGCATGCGCAGTAGCTATTGTTTATTGAATTACGTCCATCTATGGAAGATGGACGTAGTTCTGGATCCGGCCCAATGGGCCTCATCCAGACCTAGTTAAGTGCTTGAACTTAGTTACTCCTGGGCTAAACCATGTTGATTTCAGGGAGAGTAAAGGTAATTGTATTCTTTGCATGCAGGGATATATCTTTGGATTGCTTACTGCACACAGATACTGACCAACTTTACTATCACACTGTTATTTAGACTTGGGATAGGAAACATCACCTCTCATCTCTAATACTGTTTGCAACAGATGAATTATGACTCACCTGCAATCAACATGGTTTAGCCCAGGAGTAACTAAGTTCATGCACTTAACTAGGTCTGGATCAGGCCCAATATCAGTTAATCTGTAAAAATTCTACTTGCACAAATTTCATATATTTGATAAGAAGCGCAGCCTGTGTTTTCTTGTTACTGTTACTAGTGTTACTTTGGGAGCCTGACCCCTCCCCAATATGGCCGCTGCAGACTTTCAAATGACAGGAGTGTCTTAATATAGACCTCCTGAGTACACATATAGCAAATGGATAGGGACTCACCTACTGGAGGTAGGTGGGCAGGTGAGCTTAACGAAATATAGTGAAATAAACCTAATTGTTATGTATGTGCTCACACGTAGTGTTATATAATGTTTGCCAGACCTTTCTTTTGTTACTTGTACTTTAATTAAGTTATAGCAATAAAGCCAAAATAGTGGTAACACAAATAATGCAAACATAGAAAGTGATCATGCCTGAAGTCACTAAAATGTTATATAAAGACACAGAGGAAAGACGGTAGTGACCCATATGAGTAGAAAGTCATTGATTCCTTACCAGTGATCTGCAACTTTCATTTAAAAAGTGTTATAATGTAAACCAAACCAACACAAACGTAACTTGTTCATTTTGTCTATTTAAATGATAAAAAATATATATTTCTTAAATTCAAGTATAGGAAAATATTAATCACACTCCAATTTATTAGTAAACCTAATTGTATATTATGATTTATATAAAACAATGATCCTCAAGAAAGATGACATATGAATTCCTACAGAAAATCGTAATTCTTTCATTGTAAATCAAATAACTTACCTAAAAATGTGGAGACTGTAACTGTAGCTATTGCTGGTTGGGTTTGCACAATGTGTGTTTTTTTTAAAAAGTCAATTATTTTGTAATCCAACACTGGGCTTGTACCAGCTCCATTGTCAACAGTGGAAATTTTGTTATTTGTATCCAATCACATTCTAACTCTTATTTAACAGTAAACTCCCCAAAAAAAGAGTAACTGATCTCACATAATGTTTTGATGAACGACGTTGATTCATATTCACTTTTCTATAAAATGATGACTTACTGATGATTTCCTTATTTACTTAAATTGGTGTGACATTTCTTTATTTGTTTGAGACTTGTATTTACATCTAACTCATTACAGCTGTATTAATCCATAAAACTCATAACAGCAACAGAGACGCTCAGCAGATGTATTGTAGAAGGAAATGCTTTTTATTAATTAATGGACAGATTCGGTTGCTAGTAGTGAATATGAATGGCTGATGTTGTTGACTTGTGTAACATTGGGGTAGATCCAGAACTACGTGTGTGCGTACGTATATTCGCGGTGCGTATTTTCATACACGTAAGTTCGCTACACTCCCCACGGCACACCCCTTGCACGGACGTATTTTGTCAAATTACGCGACCCAAACCCTACCTTAACGTTTCCTAACGTAACAGCATACGTCCGCTAACGGACGTACTGACTACGCGAACGTACGCAGCTTAGCACGCCCATACTGTACACTTTAAATACCACCCCCCGCCTACTTCATGTAAAACCCACGTATTGTTCACTAACGTAAATTTGTCACGCCCACACGTAAGTATTTACGTGTGACATACGTGAATCACCCATACGTTCTAAAATACGCTACGTGAATGTGCGTATTTTCTGTGGTGCGCATGTTCAAATCTGCGAATTTACGTGTCCGCCACACGTAAATTCGCGGAAATGCGTAGTTCTGGATCTGGCCCATTATCCTTATTAATTTGAACCATATACATGTATCTGATTTGCTAAGTTGAAGAAGTCTGCTAAAACTTGTAATAGTAATAAAGGACCAGATCCACACTTAAGAATGAAATACGTACATTAGCCTTTGCATTTGAGGCTATATTTTGTGATTTGTGATCATATATTCTGTATGTGCGAGGGGAGTGTACAATTCCCTTTGCACACACGGACCTTCTGTGTTCAGAACCCTACCTTAAGTTTTCCGTTGTGAGTCCCCGCTATGAATCCTCTCATTGTGAAATAGGGACAGTCAAAAGTTGCTGTCCCTTAGGGTGATGATGCGTGGGAGGGAAATTAGGGTTAAGCTGCGGGGGTAGGGATTTAGGATTAGGCTGCGGGGGGGGCAGAGATTTAGGGTTAGGGTTAAGGAGTGGGGTTGCTTATCTTTCAGAGCACCATGTTCGTTGCTCCAGGGATCGATTGCTATGCCTCTTCGAACTGTCCTATCAAAATAGGGTCAATCGCAACAGGGAGCCACACGCAAGTTTTCACATGCGGAAGAGTCTCGTACTGAATGGGTAAGCCCTTAATGTACAGTATGCATGCGTCTCCTTGGGCACCACTATGTGTATCACGTACGAATGGTGACTCATTCTGCCTTGCTGTCGGAGATCGCATATGAATCGTAACGCAAAATCGGTAGTTCTACATTAGGAAGCATAACTATATAGTTGGCACATGTGCAGTAGGAATGCACAGCTTTCTTACACACGCATTATGCAGAATATTCAGAAAACAGGCTGAGACCCTCTAGCAGTACACAAGAACCAGGAATAAATGGTAAAGCACTTGTACTGATGGATCAATGTCAGGGATTTAAATAGGGCACCTCTTGCTGTGCTTGGACTCTAAGATTATGTAGCTTAATTGAAGCTTTGGCCAAGGATGGTCAGATGACCAAGATCAAGATGGACGTGCCAATGGACAGCATGGGAAGGCACAGAGACGTCAGCATCTAGAGGCTGAGTGTTGTATGTCAAAGACCGCAATGGAGGCAAGATGACTGTACGGACCTGGAAGTGAGCAAAATGGCAATGACGAGGACAATATTAGCTGTGATTTGTGACAAGAAGTCACTTAAGAATAGTAAATACAGCATATTCTATTTTATTTAATCAATAGATTATATTCCGGAGATTCAAGGTCTGAGTAGGAGGCTAGTTAGGGCCAAGTGGAACCACCCCCTGTTCTATATAATAGATATAACGTAATTGCTTCTCGCCTCTCCTTTTCTCAACAAACCCAACCTCACCCGCCAACCACCAACCAATCCCGTTCCTTACCTTCACCTCAATACTCCTTGAACATCTAGTCTACAAATGTCTAATCAGTTATCTCACTTACAGCTCCATCCTGGATCCTCTCTAATCCGGATTCCACCTCCTCCATTCCACCAAAATCACCGTAGCTAAAGTTACTAATGATCTACTCTCCACTAAATCTAAATGTCACTTATACCTTCTCATCCTCCTTGATCTATCTGCAGATTTTGACACGGTACTGATGAGACTCAAATATATTTCTCCTCCTCTGACTTATCCCCCTCTCTTCTCTCCAAGTTACATAGAAACTGTCACGTTCTTGGGCAGGTCAGGACAAGGTGCAGGACGGTGAGGAGATGCAGCAAATATGAAGCTAGGTGGTTTGAGGAAGCGAGAGTGCATAAGCATACCCTCCAACATGACCCCCTCCATTCGGTACAAAATACTCTGCTCCTGCTCTTCCTTCCTAATCTCTGATTGCAGTCACCTGTGTTACACACCTTTCTATTCAAATAACTAGTATAACACAGGTGACTGCAATCAGAGATTATGAAGGAAGAGCAGGAGCAAAGTATTATGTACCGAATGGAAGGGGTCATGTTGGAGGGTCTGCATAAGTACCTGTTCAGGACAGGTGGTCCCTGGAGCAGGGACTCAGAGTCAGAGTCAGGACTTGATGAGACTTGAGGACATGAGTAGGCACTCAGACTGTGGAGTAGACATGACTGAAGACTTGAGTGTGAGTAGGGACTCAGACTTAGACTTGAGGACTTGGACTTGATTGAGGACTCTGAGTAGGGATTTAAACTTGAAGCAGTAGGGACTGCAGAGGTTAATTGAGTTGAAGCAGTAGAGACTGCAAAGGTTAATTGAGTTGAAGCAGATGGAACTGAAGGGGTTAACCATCAGAGTTGAAGCAGTAGAGACTGCAAAGGTTAATTGAGTTGAAGCAGATGGAACTGCAGGGGTTAACCATCAGAGTTGAAGCAGTAGGGACTGCAAAGGTTAATTGAGTTGAAGCAGGTGGGACTGCAGGGGTTAATAGAGGCTCAGGCAGGTTGTATTGAGACTCAGGCAGGTTGTATTGAGACTCAGGCAGGTTGTATTGAGACTGAGGCTTCAGGCAGGATAGAGACTCAGGCAAGATAGAGACTCAGGCAAGATAGAGACTCAGGAACCAGGCTCCTAGTGACACGAAGTTCTGGCACGGAATGATCAGTGCCTGGGGTTTAAATGCCACGCTCTTCAGCCTGATTGGCCCGTTGCATCACGTGCTCCCCTGGCCTGCTTCCGGATTGGCCGAGGGGAGTCACGTGTAGAATTCAAGATGGCAGCGCCCAGGAGAGGCGAGGACGCTGCTGGAGATTGGCTGACAGGAGCCCCGTGGACCCCAGACTGAGGACAGCGGGACCGGAGCGACACAGGAGTCAGAAGCCTCCCGACATGGTAAGTAGCGCAGCGTTTGCCGCAAATTGTGACAGAAACATAGAAAGTGACGGCAGATAAGAGCCACATGGCCCATCCAGTCTGCCCAGTTGTTTATTTAAAACTATACTGACACTAGACTCTATTTACCCTCAATTTAGTTTGAGTTTAGGATATCATTATATTTATCCCAAGCATGTTTAAACTGTTCTACTGTGTTCGTCTCAATTTTTCCTCACATTTCCTCTGAATCTACCACCCTCCAGTTTATATGCATGACCCCGTGTTCTATTACACCTCTTTTTTTGTAAAATGCCATCTTCCTCTAGCTGGTCACAACCCTTGATATATTTGAAAGTTGCTATTATATCCCCCCTCTGCCTTCTCTGCTCCAAGCTATACATGTTTAGTTCATCTAGCCTTTCTTGGTATGTTTTGTGACAAAGGCCATGGACCATTTTAGTTGCTCTTCTTTGCACAGTCTCTAATGTATTTATGTCTTTCTGGAGATATGGCCTCCAGAACTGAACACAGTGTTCTAGGTGAGGTTGTACCAACGATCTATAAAGGGGCATTATTACCTCTCTCTTTCTGCTACTAATTCCTCTCCTTATGCAACCAAGCATCTGATTCACCTTTCTCATTGCTTTGTTACATTGCTTGGCTACCTTTTAGTCACATTAAATAATAACTCCTAGATCCCTTTCCGTCTCAGTAGTTTCTAATGTAGTGCCATTAAGGATATATTGAGCTTTTGGGTTTTTGTGCCCCAAGTGCATGATTTTTCATTTTTTGGCATTAAACTGCAGTTGCCACACTCTTGACCATTCCTCCAGTCTACCTAGATCATCCCTCATTTTGTGTACCCCTCCTGGCGTGTCTACACTGTTACATATCTTTGTGTCATCTGCAAAAAGGCATATTTTCCCCTCAAACGACAGGCAATATCACCTATAAAGATATTAAATAGCACTGGTCCAAGTACAGAACCCAGGGGTACTCCACTGGTTACCTTACTATCCCCAGAATGGATTCCATTTACTACAACCCTCTGCTGTCTATTCTGTAACCAAGATTGTATCCATGCAACTATCTTCAAGTCCAATCCCAAATTTCCAGCTTATTTAACAGTCTGCGATGTGGCACAGTGTCAAAAGCTTTACCAAAATCTAGATAAGCTATGTCTACAGCTCCCCCTTATCTAATACTTTACTGACATAGTAAAAAAATTCAATAAGATTTGTTTGACATGATCTTCCCCTAGTAAATCCATGCTGCTTAGGATCCTGTAAGTTACTAGATTTAAGATACTGTACAATTTGTTCCTTTAACAGTGTTTCCATTACTTTCCCTAGTACTGATGTTAGACTCACTGGTCAGTAGTTTGCCACTTCTTCCCTACTGCCACTTTTATGCAGAGGGACTACATTTGCTATTTTCAAAGTCCTCTGGAATCACCCCAGTAATTAGTGACTGGTTGAATAATTTAGTTAATGGTTTTGCCAGCACCTCTCTAAGCTCTTTTACTATCATAGGATGTATCCCATCTGGTCCCAGGGTAGCCAAAAGATTAATTCAGATATGTTTTTTGCAGAGTGCCAATGGAGCTCACCAAGAACACATTCGTCCAGTGCAGAGAGAAACCACGTCCCGTTGCACATTGGTTTTCAACTTGATCTATGTCTTACCATTTAAAAGTGGTCCCTTCCCCTCTCTTTCTTTTGTGAATATTGAACAGAAATACTTGTTAAGATGATCTGCCACAGTCCTTCCACCCTCAACAAGACTCCCACTCGCAGTTTTGAGCCTCACTATACCCTCTTTAGTTTTTTGCCTTTTATTTATATACCGAAAAAAGCTTTTGTCCCCTTTTCGTATGAAGTGGGCCAGTTTTTCCTCAGTTTGTGCTTTTGCTACCCTGATAACCGTTTTAGCCTCCTTCTGCTTTGCTAAATACTCCTCCGTGTTATCATTACTTTGAGTTTGCTTATAATTCCGAAAGGCCATCTTTTTTGCTTTCACTATACTTGCTACCTCTTTTGTAAACCACATTGGCTTTCTTTTTCTGGGGTTTTTCCTAAACTTTCTTATACAAAGATCTGTTGCTGTTAATAATGCATTTTTTAAATCTCCCCACTGCTCCTGTACTCCTTCTGTGTGCCTCACCTCTGCCAAAGAATCACTTACACATTTCCCAATTTCCACAAAATCCGCCTTCCTAAAATCTAGCACCCTTGTCTATGTGTGACACGTGTCTTTCTCAGTCATTATATTAAACCATACTGCTTGATGATCACTGGATCCTAGGTTCTCACCCACACTTACTTCTGAGATTCTGTCACCATTTGTAACACCAAATCTAAGATGAACTCTTTGTGAGTGGGCTCTCTCACCAGTTGCTTGAGGGATGCTCCCTGTAATGAAATAAAAATGTTTCCACTTCTAGTGGAGCTTGCTGAAGACTCATCCCAGTTTACATCCGGTAGATTAAAATCTCCCATGATTATTACTTCCCCTTTTAATGCTATTTTAGCAATGTCTTGCAATAGGACATTGTCAGTTTCCTCATCTTGTCCTGGTGGCCTATATATCACTCCAGTATGAAGAATAACCCCCTGGGTTTCTATGGTTACCCAAAGTGCCTCAGTTTTTTCTCCAATACTCCTTATTAACGTTGAATTTAACCCTTCCTTCACATACATTAATACACCTCCTTCAATTTTTCCAACTCTGTCCTTCCTAAATAAATTATATACAAAAAAAAATTTTAAGGAGTCAAAGATACCCCTAGAGCACTACCTCCTGTGCACACACCTACGTTGTAGAATAATGCAACAAAGTAACCTTTTTGCCCAATAAAATTACATTTTATTATCAAACATTAAAACAGCGAGAAAACCTGCCGCCCACGTGTAGTTCCGGCACCTGTGAACATTCCCCTCGGGCACACTAGCGCAGGGAGGGTCAGATCCTGGCCTGGAAAGGTGAAGCACGTCTGTGAGGACGTTAGGGGATACCAGGGCCAGTCCTCTGTGGATAGCTTAGGTTTTGCCTGTGCTGTTGGGCATTGGGAAACGTTGTCCATAGGCCATATTGGTGATGAGTATACTATATAACCAATTGCATATTTTGCTTATGATTGCTGATCATTTTGTCTGTATATCTCTATTGGCCAGCACTGTGTATCATGTGGGATATTTTCGCTGTTTTAATGTTTGATAATAAAATGTAATTTTATTGGGCAAAAAGGTTACTTTGTTGCATTATTCTACAACGTAGGTGTGTGCACAGGAGGTAGTGCTCTAGGGGTCTGTTTGACTCCTTAAATTTTTTATGTATTTGATAACTTCACTACCAGTAGCACCCCTTATTTAGGGATACCACATTGCAACTAAATTAAATTAAAACTGGGGTGGTAATTTTTTCAGTTTGTTCTAAATAAATTATATCCTGGTATAGCTAGGTCCCAGTCATGATTTTCATTGCACCATGATTCCGTGATTCCCATAATATCCAGATTATCCCTTGCCATTATTGCAATTAGTTCATGGATTTTATTTCCTAAGCTCCTAGCATTTGCACATATTACTCTGAGAGGTTGCATTATTAATCTCCTATACTTATATTTATTATTATTGCTAGAACATAACCCACTGTGGGCACAGAGGGAAGGATCCACACTCAAAGAATGAAAAAATGCAATGGGAGAATGCACGGCAGTAAAGGTTATATAACTGCAATATGGTAATGGAAATGGTATTAGAAGCCAGCATTCAAAGACATAAAAATAACCAAGACATGGTATGGGCATCTCAAAATATGTGATTTAATGGTGGAAGATAACAGAATACTATTAGGTATATAAGCAAATAAAAAAGATAGTCCAGTAGTAAAAAAAATTAATCCAAGAAACAGAGAACGATGTGCACCAACACCTAATAATGACACCTCAGAAAAGCTAAATAAATGAAAAATTTAAAAATGTGACCAAATACTGACCATGGTCAAAAAAATAACTGTAAAGACGGGACAAAAATGCAGGAAAAATGCAAGTTCATCAGATAAGGCTGCAGCCTTTTTGCAGCCTTCATTACTCACCAGTTGGACTCCCCTGAGGATGGTGTACTCTAGAACACCGAAACAGCTGTCGGGAACTTTTTCTGTTAGATGGGACAAGTAAGCCATCGTTCATTTCTTGATTCCTATTCTGGATTGTGATTCACGGAAACCTCATCTGTGCTTTGAGGCTACTGATTAGAGACGTTTCTGGTCACTCATTATCTGATGAACTTGCATTTTTTCTTTGATTGTCCTGCCTTTACAGTTATTTTTTTGACCCTGGTCAGTATTTGGTCGCATTTTTCATTTTTTAACTTTTTTGTTTTTTTGAGGTGTCATTATTAGGTGTTGGTACACATCGTTCTCTGTTTCTTGGATTCATTTTTTTTACTTTTTGGACATTACTGGACTATTTTTTTCAGTTGCTTATATACCTTATAGTATTCTGTTATCTTCCACCATTAAATCACATATTTTGAGATGCCCATACTGTGTCTTGGTTATTTTTGTGTCTTTGAGTGCTGGCTTCTGGTATTCCATTACCATATTGCATTTATATTATTATTGCTAGATATGTTTATATAGTTTTTTCTGTTTTCCTTTCCCTTAGTTGCTGTGGCTATGCTGTCATTATTGACTGGCCACACAACGCTTCTTGGTTGGGGGAGCAGCTATTTTCATTATTTGCATCACTGCCCCCCTCCCCTAGTTTAAATGGTTTCCAACAAAACTTTCAAACTGCTCACTCAGAATATATGATCCCACATCCCTTTTATACAGGTTTCTGTTATACCAGATGGCATGGCTATGTTTTATGAACCCAAATCCTTCCTTATGACACCACTTCCTAAGCCACAGATTGAAGTCACTAATGCACATCATTCTACCTTCTTCAGATCTGTGTACTGGCAACACTTTGGAAAAAGTAACAGTATTTGCCACCTGCTTAAGAGCATTTCCCAACTTTCTAAATTCATCTATAACAGCCACAACAACAGCATTGGCCAAGTCATTTGTCCTAAGGTGGATAATGACGTCAACCTCCCTTTCCTTGCTCGCTGTCTTTATAATATTTAAAATGCGCTTTTTATCCCATGGAGCTGTAGATCCCGGCAAGCACTTCACCTGATTCCTAATTTCAGAACCTCTATCCAGCTGGATACCCCTAACAATAGAATCCCCCACAAGAAGTGCAGTCCTTCTCAGGGATTCTCAGGGATTCCCTATTCCTTCCATCAGGTCCTCAGAGTTCTCAGAAAACCAGTGTTTCCTTAAACTTAATGTTGATAAAACAGAAATTATAGCCTTTTGATACATTTTTCTTTCTGTTCCTGTTTTTGTTCTTTTTTTTAATAGAGTCTGATGTTACCCTCTGTTCTTCTATATAATCCAGGTGAGATTGTAGGGTCAGGCTGCCATTATAACAAAAGTAATGGACACCCCTTCTCCTATCATGATGTTATGTGTGTTGCTATTTGGAAGATACCTCTCAGAGGCCACTTAAGGGAATTCAGTGTCAGAACATCAAGCGGGCGAGCACCATTGCCCTTCTGAATATTTAACGTGAAAAAGATGAAAATAATACAAAATGCAAATAAAAACTAGAAGAAGAAACCTTGCATTTAAGTAATCTTTTAAACTTTTACTTGTTTTACATTAATTTTGCATCTACAATTCATTACTTTGACCTTGACATGACATTACAGGCTTGGAAGCTACATAAGCAAAATAAAGAACATATATTATGCAATCACTGTAATATTACACTTCTTCCCTCTAGTGAAAACCAGGCGTCAGTATTAGATCTGTATATTAACACTTTCACTAGTTTCTGAAGATAAAAATGTGTTGTGTTTTTTGGACCACAACAGACAAAACATTTTTGTTAATAAAAACCGCTTAGGGCACAGAGACGTCACAGAGAGTCATATTTGCTAGATTTAGATGTTCCCAGAATGTTTTCTTAATGTCTTTATTCTTGAAAACCTGTTCGAGAGACGAGGCAGAACTCATAGTCAGGAGCAATATGTAGTAGACCCTCTCTTATTGGACCAACAGGGATCTCTGCAGGGGGAGCCGATGACTTGATGGTAAAGTTTTGCAGAATTAGGGTGACATACAAGAACATTTCCATAAGGGCCATGCTCAAACCAGGACAAATTCTCTTTCCTATAAACATATAAGAAGGGGAAGACAAAGGATGATACACCTTGAACCACTAGTAATACACAGCTAGCTGATCTTATATTGGAGACTGTTATGTGGTCAATCTACATTCTCTTTTCCAACATTAAAATTAAAAGCAGCAATTAATGGAGAGCGCTAGATTATTAGAGCCTTCACCTGCCCTACAGTTTAAAGTTGATGATAATCTGTGTGCAATAGGCAAAGTATTCTCCCTGCATGCAAACAATAAAACTAATTTAACTCCCCCTGAATTTCCACTTGGTTTTGTGCAAGTGTAACTTTCCACCTGTGTTACTCCTGTTTTTAAACTCTGGATCCAGTCCAGTGTGTTTGATGTGTAGTGTGAACTAATATTAAAATTTTTATTTTTGTTTGTTTTTTAAGTTTAAAATAGCAAAAAAACAGGTTTAATCAAGTCATTTATAACTGATGAAAATGAGTGGTGATAGCAGTAGTCTATGTTCTACATGTCCAATCACAAAGCAAAACAAGTGCTATCAACACCAACTTAAACCCTAAAAACTTTTTCATAAAATTACAGGGTTTTTTTCATAAAGACTGTGATTACTATATCAAGATTATCCCCCGGTTTCTTTTGTTATATATATTTTTAGGGATGCATTCTCCACAAGAAAAATTGAAGTTTCAAAATACAGACAGTCGAAAGTTCAATTTTTGGCTGTCTCTATTTTGAAAATATTATTGATTAGGATGTCTTACTAATGAATGGATAAGAATGCTGAATTTTTTTTTAGGTATACTTAACCACTCATTAATTCAGAAACCGCTGTAACAGACCAGTCGCACCGCTGTAGACCTGCCACACTGCACAGGTGAGTATTACAGGGGAGTCTATGGGAAGTCTTAAGGTTAGACTGCAGGGAAGGAAGTCTTAGGGTTAGGTTGCAGGGAGGGGAGTCTTAGAGTCAGATTACGGGAAGGGGAGTCTTAGGGTCAGGCTGTGGGGAAGAGAGATTTTGACTGTGGGGAAGGGAGTCTTAAGGTTAGGCTGTGGGGATGGAAGTCTTAAGGTCAGGCTATGGGGAATGGAGTGTTAGGGTCAGGCTGCGTGGGGGGTAGTCTTAGGGTCAGACTGTGGGGAAGGGAGTCTTAAGGTTAGGCTGTGGGAAAGGGAGTCTCAGGGTCAGGCTGCAGGGAGGTCAGGGTTAGGGTAACAGAAAGGGAGGGTTAGGGTAAGGATTAGGATAAGGGTTGGGGTTACATAAATACTTACCATTCGCTGCTGCATCTTCTTCCTAGGGATGATCAATTGCTTCTACTCGACGAGGCGGAAGCAACTGATTTGAGAGCCAGTTCAGAACTGGCTGGTATAAAACTTTCAAAAAAGGTCTATTCTAACCGCAGACCCACACCCATATTTTTAATAAATGAATTCCATAAACAACCATCCTTCTAAATTGGATCAATCCAAAATTAGAGCTTACCCATGAGACACTTTTAGCAACTAAATATCATATGCACCATCCTATCTCCACCTGGAATCTCCCTCACCTGCTGAAAATGCCACAAGACCATCATTCTTCTTGAACTTTCCATTTTCATCCAGAAAGTTATTTGGGTTAAAACACTCTGGGTTGTTGAACTGGGTCTTGTCATTGTGTACACTTGACAGAAATGGGAGAAAAACTGTTCCCTAGAGGTGGTGTGAGGTTAGAAAAAACATTAATCAGCATTTATTTTTCTTTCTTTTCACATACTGTATACTGTTATGAAAATATATATACCTGCCGAAATTTATAATTCCGAACTTGAGTGTCCCTGGTCAGCTCATGTGGAAGACTAAGTGGAGCTATATCAGCATATCTCTGTACCTCATGAATAAAGGCTTCAGTGTAAGGCATTTGTTGCCTGTCCTCATAGTTCGGAGAACGTTGACCAATGACATTATCTACCTCTTGGTAGACCTTTTCTGTGGAGACATAATACTCTCTCAGAGCAATCTATCTTAAGTGGAAAGTCCTATCAAAGCTGAAGTAACATTATACTGCATAAAGGTAAATACTGAATCTCATGTCCTTCACAATTACCTGCTACATCGGGGAACTTCAAAAGAAGCATAAAAGTGAAACATAATGTGTTGCTCGTTGTTTCAGTCGCAGCAAAGATCAAAGCCAGGATGCACATCAATAAACAATTGCGATTGTAAAAGGTAGAATCTTTTTTCTCTTCCTAAAGCAGGAAAAGTAAAGGAAATGTTTTACAAAGAAAATAGGATTTAGAAGAGACATACATTTGAATAGGGGAATGGATGAAGGGACAATGGGGTAGATCCAGAACTACGTTTGCCGTACGTTTATTCGCGTAGCGTATTTTCGTGCGCGTAAATTCGTTACACTCCCGTCGGCACACCCCTTGAACGTACGTATTTTGTTAAGATACGCTTTCCAAACCCTACCTTAACTTTTTCCAGTGTAACCGCAGTCATACGCACACGTACGTTTGGGGCTAGACCAATTTACGCAGCTAAGCACGCCCATACTGTACACTTTAAATACAACCCCACGCCTACTTCACCTATTTCAGACGTATTTTTGACGCACGTAAAATTGGCACGCCAACACGTAAGTATTTACGTGACACATACGTGAATGGCCCAAATGTTCACAATTACGCTACGCTATTGAGCGTATTTTCTATGGTGCGCATGCGCAGTACTTACAAAAACACGATTTTACGTCTCCGCCACACGTAAATTCGCTCCGAAGCGTTGTTCTGGATCAGGCCCAATATTATGTTTAGCATCAACTGAGATATTTACAGTGAAAGATATATTATTAGAACTTAAAAATTAAACATAGAAGTTATCCACAAAATATATTCGTAAACAGACTACCAACATTTATTTTACTATGGACAGGATCCAGACAGCTTCCGCACTTTAAAAACACAGAATGAAAGTTGCTCAATCAATTTATAGGTAAATGCAAACAGGTGCATGAAAGGTTAATCTGCTAGCCACAGAAACAAAGGGAAAAAATTGCCTCAGCAACACTGCCATAAACCAGTAACAAACTACTACTGTTCTAAATGTAAAATAAAACACAGAAATGTCCATTAAATATATTTGCACAAATATATGGTAAGCCAGCAGCCACCATCAAGGCATTTCTGCATATGGTGGTCTAACAATGAGAGTCCCAATGTTGGGTAGTGCTTTAGCCCCTAAAGCAGAGGATAACATATGGAATTTGCAATCCTATATTCTATGTATTTCAGTGTGGATACTACAATGTGGTATCATAGGTAAGGCCTTGCAAGAGTCTTTACTGTACAATTGCATTCCGAATACCACCCACCATGTGTATCTTGTACATAAGGTGAGTGGGGCCACCCTGTCATAGACTCATATTTCCACATCAAACACAGCATCAGTCAGCTATGTTATGATGTGGAAATCCCTGTTCTGCACATTGGCAGAACTACCATGTGTAAGTCACTATCATTCTTAAGTCTGGATATGGCTCAATGGGCCTGATCCAGAACAACGCTGTTGTGGGTAGCGTATTATCGCCGAACGTACCACCGATGCACGGCAATAGGCACTCCCCTTGCTCGTACCATGTTTATCATCCATACGCTCACCAAACCCTACCCTAACTTTTGTGTTCGTTCCCGCGCCCGTCCGTCCGTTCATTGCGTATTAACGCCGCTTAGCACGCCCATACTGTAAAATTTAAATGCCTCACCCCGCCTATATTCCTTAACTCCAGCGTCCATACGAACTTCATACTATAAACACGCCCCTTTGTCGGTAAAAACGCAAAGTATACGGACGCCCGAATCGCCGCTACGAAAATCAGTGTTTTACTACCGGAAGTTGTCACTAGGCGCATGCGCGGTGCGTTTTTTCTGCCGAATTTACGCTTACGATCGGCGTTAGCTCACAAGCGTGCGTTGTTCTGGATCAGGCCCAATGTTCCCAATGTCATACCACCGCAGTTTACATGCTCCTCCTCTTATATTAGTTCCCATATCAAGTCTGATAAAAGTTATGGATTGATAGGTGGAACCCACAGCTCTCTTTAGCATGTCGCTTTATCTTTATGGTCCAGCTAAAGGTTATAGCCATTAACCGAAAGGCTATAAAGAAGAGTCCACAAGTGGTCAGACTGCAATGCAATAAAATGAGAATCAGAATTGGGAAATGTTGTTATACTGTTCTGTGGTAAACCGGTTATAATACATTTGTTTCAACTGTAAATTAGAGTATGGTGATGCTAAACTGGAGTTAAAGAGGTTGTGCTCCAATAAGAGGTGTTGGAAATAGGTGGGACAAGGAGGTGATTCACACGCCCTCAAACTTGGCAGGTTGTCCTGTACATAGCACATTATCTATAATGGGTGCAGGGTCCAGTGGCACATACTCTCCACCATAATCTTTATATACACAGTAAGTATGCATATGAGCCAGCCCATGCTTTTTTTTTTATGTGCGGGGGAGGGGTGTCGTGAGGAAGCAGGGGGGGGCGCATGGGGGATGGAGACCTTAGGGGAAAGGGACCCCTCACTTCTTAAAACACCCCTGAGCACTACCCTCAGCACTGTTAAACCATGGAACCCCCAACCCTAAGATCTAGGGAGCCCTGGATCTATTTACCATTGCTTCAGAAATTAAGCTTCTGTGGAAAGGTAGCGGTGGTTCAAAGAGAGGTTGAATGGTGGTAGCACTGGGCCCCTTAAATTCTAAGGTGGCCCTGGCTCACTGTGTTAAAAAAGGAACATTCACATGACATCTATGAAAAGGATGATACCTTCTTCATTTTGATCAGGAAACAGTCTATGAAATCATTGGGGTTGTTACTGTCCAAAACCTTCATGTTTTTCTCCACTCTTTTATTGATAAATTCTGTTACAAATGAAAAATTCTTCATCATTTGCTTATGAGGTCCTGGAATATAGCTCATGAACCCTGGGTAGATGTTGTACAACTGAGAAAACAAGACAGAAACCCAGATATGTTGGAAAATAGTAGTTATAGAGAGCACACACACCTATGCCCCATACATCAATTAATACATCCTTCTTTAATATTTATTATTGAGGGGTTGTTAGTTTTATTAATGGAGAATTTGACCTTAGGATAAACATTTTTTGTCAATACAAAGAAATGGAAACCAAAGAGAGTTAGTTGGTTGGTTTTGGTGCACACGCTTCCTATGTTTATTCATATTGATTTTAATGAACAAAGTTTAGCAGCATAAGAAGAGTAAAATATTTAAAAGTGTGAAATAGTTAATAAAGAGAGAAAAATAACATTTTATATATATATATATATATATATATATATATATATGTGTGTGTGTGTGTGTTTATATATATATAAATATATATATTCGTTATGATGTTAACAATGCAATAGTAATTGATTTAATTCCGGGACTTTTTTACATTCTCCCTCCAACCGCTGTACTTTCATTCACTTACCTTTCTTAATGTTGGCCTCTCCCTCGGGCTCTGCAGCAGGGCGGTCTCTATATTCGCTGCCAGAATTCTTCATCAGCTATGAGCAGCGCAATACTGATTTGAAGGTCATGTGAAATACCAGCAAGGCGCTGATCGTAGCTGATCATTGCTGTGGTTACCGAAACTGTTTTTTCTTAATAATGTCAGTTATTCGGTTTTTCCTTGTTGACATTTGAGAAAATACATACCAGCCCCCATGGAGTGCTCATGACATTGTAGTTTTCCTGGATGCATTGTACAAGTTTTTGAAATTCTTTATCTTCATAATTGAACCGCTTCCCAAACATGATGGAGCAAATGACGTTAGAGAATGAGCGGTATAAATAATGCTTGGGATTAACCGGGGAACCTAAGAAATGGAGAGCCATTGTGAGGAAGAACACTAAGAAATGAATGCACTGATAACTGGTGGTGGGGAAGTCTAGAATTTACTGAGTGCATTTTGAAACACAGAATTGTTTGATGCTTTCTGACATCGGGACCACCATCAGGGGGTTACAGGCAGTAATGGTGTCTAGACTGAGAGGAGGGCCTGGGCTCCAACATTTTTTTTCTATAATCTTTTTTGTTACAGTCCATGCATACATATGACTTGTTTAGAAAAGTGCCTCTTTGTCTTTGTGCACGTTACCATTTTTACTTCTTATTACATCCATAAAATAACCGGCCTCCTCTTTTATCCGCTCCTCAATACTACGTTTGCCCATGCCGAAATTAGCCAGAGTTAACATCGAAAACCGCCTCAGTTCCTTCCACTTCTCACCATTGCTGAACGCCATCTCTGCAGAATAGATAATAGCAAATTATTTATAGATTATCACACCCAGAGTTCTAAATGGAAAGTATGTTACCACCATTCAGAAATTGGTCGCAATCTCTGACCACAATACTCACGATAGGAAAAGTTTTCAATTAGAAACCTTGTTACAATGGTCAGGAGAATGTGGTGAATGATTTTGTAGTACAAAATGTTATCTTTATCTAGTTTAATGCAATTCTAGATAAAATCAATGATTAATATCCAGTTGATGTAAATATTGTAGGTGCAAATGGTCTGGCTACTATGGGGCCCAGGGTAGAACTGGGCCAAAGCAGACCTGCTTAGGTCTGAGCATCTGAGAGCTTGCGTGAGTGCAGGGGCCACAGCTAACAATTTTTTTTTACAGGCCCTGTAGCAAGCACACCCCCTGCACCAACGCTACTGGTCATTGTACTGAGTAGCCAGTGACTGAATTGCACAAGACAGTACCGAAGGGAAGACAGAAGGTTCCATCTAGATTTATTCCAGCGCCTTTCCTATTGGGCCTGGCTGTGATTAGTCCCATCATTGGTCCCGTTCATCAATCTGCCTTTAATTCTTTATTCAAGCCTTTTGTTATTTAAGTACAGAATGTTGTAGATATGAAAATTCGGCAGACTCTGAGGTAATTAATTATCAAGTGTAGTTTGTATGAACCTACACAAATTTTTGGTTTGATTACATTGTATAATTCAGTCTGGATACAGAGAAACACCCTAGGAGGAAACTAAGTAGACTTAGGTCAAGTACTTACCATCACCCTTGGTAAAGTCATAGAATGCAGGGTAATAACCTCGGCCGCTAAATTCTTCTGCTTGGTCAATCAGAGTTTCCTTTATGGCTTTATAACCACAGAGCACAACACAAGGACGGTTTCCTTCATATATCGTATAAATGTCTCCATACAATTTTTGCAACTAAAAGTACAATAGAAAAAATAAATTGCAATAGAAAATATATATATCATTCCCACCCAGAATTCCCAGAAATTCGGTTCATCTGGATTGTAACATTAGAAATTCTTGGCCTGATCCAGACTTAAGAGTGATTTCCACTCATAGTCTGCACACAAGAGGCTAGTGCACTCCCATGACACTCTCCGTTCATGGGCGGATTTTAGCTGACTTTCGTGTCTATAACCCAGGGGTGGCCAAACCCGGGCCTCAAGCACCACCAACAGTGCATGTTTCCAGGTCTCCTCGGATAGTCAGAGCTGAGATAATTACTACTACCTGTAGATCTTTAATAATGTTTCAGTCAGTAATGAACATGCCTGTGCCCCAACAACGAGACCTGGAAAACATGCACTGTTGGTGGTGCTTGAGGCTTGGGTTTGGCCAGCCCTGCTATAACCCTTGCTTCATTTTTCTGCATGGATCTCTGTGCACGCATGTTCCCGGTAGAACTTAAGGTTCGGTAAATACTCAGAATTAAAGGACACAACACGAGACAATTCTTAATCAACTATAGTATTTAATAGAGAATTAAGCAAAATACATGAATAATACTTAGCTTCAGCTGGTAGTTATTGCTTGATAATGATCAACAGGGACCCCTCTCTTGATTGTTGTCGAGCTGGAAAAGGTCAGCGGGTACTTCTGAGCTCAGTAAAGGTCAGTTACGTACAAAGCCCGGATCACTACTGCACTTAGTCAGATCAGTCCTGTGTGAAGCCAGCGAGCTGACTTTGTGCCAAGTCTTTTATACCCCAACAACAACAGAACCAGAACTCCTTACCTTATTAGGTAAGGACCAAAGCTGCAGCCCTTTACTAACTTTTAAACATTGTTACTCTTTGCAAGATACTTATTGGCAATTGGACTATTCCGATATTCAGCACAGTTGGGAGATACCATCCGCGTGACACCCGGGGTTGGCCACCCACGGGGAGGTTTCAAGCTGCACGTGTCTCCCTTCCTGATCGGAGCACAGAGACATACCGATAGCTGTGGAACTGACTTACTTAAAACTCGGGAGGTTCGGAGGGTGCACCGGTACCGTAAGCATACCTCTAATCATATGTCTATTGGAGTCCTAGGACTAAGTACGATATAGCTAACCATAAGCTACTTATTTATATCTGTACAAGCAATTTATACACCACTGGAAGCGGGGACCAATTCCATCTATTGCCCATATAATTGCTGGGTAACAACCGGGACCAACACGGACACCAGTGGAGTAATAATTATTTTGTAATTCAGCACTCCTGCTATCTGTGCTTTTCCAGCTATTCCATATAGGAACAACGTTTATGTGCCAAATCATATGCCAGTAACATCTAATATTCTATCTATTTAATCAAGG
>WWET01000210.1:508525-524813 GCA_011038615.1 Limnodynastes dumerilii | reverse complement strand
CTGCAATTTATACCTGAAGTGGGACCTAATCAAGTGTCCCCAGTGCAATATAATTTACCTTGGTCCATGTTTTATATGTCTAAAGGTTTAATAAATTGTCTTTAATTTAATTTTATTGCCAGTGTCTAGCCAGTTTATTACAGCCACCATAATAGATAAGTGGTTTATTTTTAATTTATTTTACTACTTATTTTTATTTTTATTTATATATTATAGCATCCAAACTATTCATAAGCGCTGTCATCCTATTTGTTTGGTTTATTGTTAGTTTCAGTGATTTTATCTCTGGAATAAGAGGGGAGAGCGCACTACCTCCCCAGACGGCAGCTATAAATAGATTTTCTAATCCAAATGTTTAGCGCCCATAAATTTGTTTATACCTTATAGGTTATAATCATATTTTAAGCAAGTTAATTGGTACTACTTATCTAGCTAATTTCTACATTCCACATATGCGCAGTATAAGCTAGCACTGCATGATGTTAGTGTCACATACCCTCTGCTCCCACTAAGCTGCCTTATCGGCATGTTTTGGCCTTGAACGTCTGGTTCTACAAAGTATTAATAACACGTTTGCATAAAAGCACATTAAAAATGGAGAACAGCAACCATCTTAGGCTGCCTGGACACAACGCAGAACTCTCAGACATATGGAAGTGCCTAACCCAGCCCATACTGTACAATTTAAATACTACCCTACCTACAATGCGTTAAAATCAAACAAACGGAGGGCTGTCACGCCCTAATGTACAGAACTCTGAATGTACAGAATTGCATTATGTACATTGGAGGCCCGATTCAATTAGCAGCTTGCAGTGCGCTTTTTCCCATCATTTATAGTACCAAAAATTCTCAGATTTTTATGCGCACCTCTATAGGGCGCGCATAAAAATCCACCATAAAAAATTAGCAGAATTAGCTTTGCACCGCAAATAACGCCCTAACAGTTCTGATATGTAACATCTGCAATGCACATGCGCATGTTACTTGTGTAGGTCAGCTGACCTTATTAATTCTAGATCTGGTTCACTGGAAGTCAGCTCATTTTTAATAACAGTTCATTTAGTCTTTCAGGGGATATAAAATGTATTATATGGCACAAGACTTGTCAATAACTGATGACATAGAAAGTCAGGCAGTGAGTTTGTTGGGTAAGAAATATTGGGCTGCCAAATGCTCGGTCAATGGGCAACTGATTTTTTCCTTTCATTTTAATGTTCGCAACAGATGACAGGTCAGGATCCCGTCCCCTCCATCTCAAACGTTAATGTGTATACTTTAATTAAAATTTTCATAAAGACATAAAACTAGTAGAAACAAGACACTACATCAAGAAGTGAATGAAATAGAAGCAAAAATATAAACTCTGGAACTCTGACATCACTCCTCCAGCATATATCTCATGCATCACAGTATCACCTTTGTTAGTGAATGTACAATGTTATTGAAGTTCATCTTGTATAGAGTCCCAATGATGGGGAAAGGTGTTGGTCCCGGAGGAAGTTTGGCCTTTTCCAACATCATCTTCATGTATTTAGCCAAGAAGCAGGTGATGAAAAGAACCAGGAGAACAGTACATAGTGAGTAGAAGTCCATCCTGTGAACAGAGATTAGACACTCATTCTCGTGATGATAGCGAAACTATTGAAAAAAAATGTTTTTTTAATTATTATTATTATTATTATTATTATTATTAATAATAACCTTTATTTATAAGTCACCACACGGTATCCGCAGTGCCATACAGAGGCAATAGGAAAGCCAATAATTACATACACAATAAAATGGTTAACAGACATGGTAAAAATTTGTAAAAATAGGGAATACAATATAAATAGAAAGCAGAAATAAAGTACAATACAAAAATTGCAGATGACGGACACCAGGGTGTGGATTCTAACTAGGAGCCTGGTATTTACCCTAGTGGAGAGGACAGGCTTCTAGCAGATCACTGCTCCCAGTGATAACCCACAATGGATACCTGATCTAACAAACCAAAGTCTAACTGCCACTTCTATCTACTGTACATATCCAGTAATGATTTTGGCAATATTGCACACTACAATCTTATATTGTCTTCCTCTTACCCTATTACAACAACCTATGATCTGAACCTGACTTCAATACTTACACAAAAATGTACCCCACCACACCCAATACTATCCATTCCACAATTAACAAATACAGGTGTTAAAACCTTGAATGGAAATATATAACAAATAAGACAAGTAATGTATAATAAATTAAATATAATATATGCTTACTAAAACATATATCCTATATATATTTCTCCAAAGATTAATCCCAGGACCAAACCAGCACTTAAGTATGGAGGTAATAATTAGACATAATTCATTATCTACATATAAAATACATTATAAAGAAAATTGAATGCGCTAAGGTTCATTTCCAGACACACCAGTTATTAGTAGAACCATTTATTAAAATACACAGTAAAATAAAATGTGCACTACAAGTACCCTAAAATTGTAATGCAATTACTCTCAAAGTAATGTGAGAGATATACAATATAGAAAATAGAAAATAAATTGGACAGAAAACGGTTTAAATGTTGTTAATGAAAACCTGAGACATAACCACTTGGATTATATGATGTCCGTCAGAAGAGAGCACTAGGCATTAGAGTCAATCTAAATAGCTCAAAGATCTAGCAGACTCCGCTGTTGTTGGCTCAATCACTGAGAATATGTATGCACTTTGTTGTCCATCAAAAGTCTAACATCTAAATATCTAGATGTTATAGCAGACTCCGCTGTTATTAGCTCAATCTAATCAATATAAAATACATAAAAATATATGTATATGGTCACCTCTTAAGAAACTGGCTACAATAAACTTAGAAGAGTGGATTTAAACATTAAGGACCGTATTCAGAGATCCGTTTTTTCGGGAAGTTCCGTGCGTATTTTTACGATGAACTGCACATGCATAGCAACAAAATTTACGCAATCTACGTTGATTTTACGCACGGAAGTCCAGTAGGCACGGACTTGTGAATCGCACGCTGGAAGATCCGTATGGGGGGGCGTGTTTATAATCCGTCCGGTGAAGATCCGTGTAAGTGGGTGGGGGGAGGCATTTAAATGACCATTTGATGGCGAGGTGAGGGCGCGGTTAGTTAGATACGCACGTACGGAGGTATTATATGCTCGGAAATACACACTTAAAGATAAGGGTGGGTCGAGGCACTCGTAAGTCACCTTCAATCCGTCGTGTGAGGGAAGTGTCATGGGTGTTGCCTAGCAATGGCCGTGCGTATATTTGCGAACTTTAAAGTAACTGATCTCTGAATACGGCCCTAAATGTGAATAACAATAATATAACAGAAATTAAAATGTAAGGCAAATTATATTTAATAAAGTAAAATTTATTAGCAATATAAAAAAAGTGTCATATTATAATATAGGGGGTTAAGAATTACTATATGAAAACTACATTAGTTAGTCTGTGAAACTTGTAATTTATTATAGTTGTTTCATTAAAGTCAAAATAGCAATTAGCAAATATACTACAAGCATAGAAAGTGATCTTAGTTACCTGCAATTCACTGAAGTCTGAAGTCACTAAAATGTTATATAAAGACGCAAAGCAGAGACAACCGATATAAATAGAAAGTCAATGATTAGATTATCCTTTTCTCTACCATTGAAAGTGTGAATGAATTCAATCAAACCACACTTTGTCTTAAAATCTTAGACTAAGTAAATATTCATTTATCACTCTCCAATTTATTAGTAGAAAAAAACTGCATTATATTAACATACATAACAAGAAAGATGATTTATGAATTCCTACAGAAAATCATAATTCTTTCATTGTAAATCAAATCACTTACCTAAAAATGCAGAGACTAAAACTATAGCTACTGCTGGTCGGGTTTGGAGTCACAATGAAACTATAGCTACTGCTGGTCGGGTTTGGAATCACAATTGTGTTCGTGGTGCCAGCAAACACTTGCACAATATGTGAATTTTTAAAAAGCCAATTATTTCATTATCCGTGATCGGACTTGTATCAGTTCCATTGCCAACAGTGGAAATGTTTCTGTTTGTATCCAGTCATATTTTAGCACAATCCTGAAAAAAACCAACCGATCTCACAAAATGCTTCCAAGAACGACGCTGAACGACACTTTTCTATAGTATGAGGACTTACTGAAGAATTGGTTATTCGCTTGAATTGGCTTGGGGCGTTTCTTTATTTGTAACTGGTTACAGCTGTATGAATCCATAAAACTCATAACAGCAACAGAGATGCTCAGCAGTATTGTAGAAGAATAGGAAATGCTTTTATTAATCAGTGGACTGATTCCGCTGCTAGTAAAGTGAATATGAGCAATTAATGCTGTTGATTGGTGTAACTCTCCCCTTATTTATTGGTACAATGTACATGTATCTGATTTGTTAATCTGAAGGAATCTGTTAAAACTTGTAATATTAATAAAGGACCGGATCCACATTTAAGAGTGAATTACACACGTTAGCTAACGTACGTAATTTGCGATTCCTTAATCCATATGAGCGAGGGGAGTGCACGCTCCCTGCACTCCCCTTATGCGTGCAGACCTTACATGTACTAATGCCCACATGTGTCCCCCAGCCCATCATGTATATCATGGAGCATGGTGACTCGTTCCGCCCTGCATTCTGAAGTGCAACTATATGCTTAGCACATGCGTAGTAGGCTGGCACTGACCTACGCTTGCGCTGCCATAAGCCTGCCTTAAGTAAAGCATGCGGATTGGCAGTCCGTACAACCGTTGATCCACAAGAGTGTGGGATACTCCTCCCACACTGTACAAGTACCATACTTCTCCCGGCCCACTTTAGCGAGTGGAGAAGCACAGCCCATTTCCAAGGAAATGGGCTCGTACGGAATTAAGTTCAGAACACCCTTGTGCAAATCACCTGTGAGTGACGACATGCATTTGGACCACCCACTCATTGCCACTTGCACACTTTTTATTGTTTACTTCTGTAGTTACCTGTATGCAATAAAATATCCTTCACCAACTTGCGTACCTGTGCCCCGTTCATACATGGCATCCCCTGCCCACCTAATACCTCCCCTCAGGATTCACGAGCTTTAGACCAGCGGGAGTATCCAGTCGGCGGCCACAGCTGATCCCCATGAACACTGGGGTAGCAGGCACAGCCAACTGCTCTGAGGTCAGTGGGGATTCCAAGCGCCGTCCGTACAGCACCAGCTCCAGCTGACCAGACTCAGCTGATTACAGCTGATCACTCTCGGTGAGACAGATGCCAACCATAGCAGATACCCAGCAGATAGAGAGGACCTTCAGCTGAACCAGCAGACAGACAATGAAAACATGACACTTAAGAGACCACCAGCCAAAAAAGAGACAGAGCAGAGGAAGAAACCTAGATTGGAGTGTTTTCACTCTCTCCCTCTGTGTTCCATGCTCCTCACCCACCGTTACCTGTCCCCTGCTACATGTTCATCCCTACATCACGGGCAACGCTACTTCATCGCCGACATACACATGAGAACCTATACCAGTAACACAAGACTTCCTCTTTTGTCCTCCTTCTCCATACGCCATTCCCGGACTCATCAGCTTGGTACAAACTATACAGACACTGTTGTCACCCCAGTTGGACCTTCCTTTCCCATATTGCCCCTCTCCCCCTCAACTACCCTATCATCCGCTACCCCTCATGCTACCCCATCCCAATCTTGTAAATCTGCCTCACTTATACTTATATTTAGGCATTATCCACTAGGCTAGAGCTCCATCCGTTCCTGCTTTTGCTTACTTGCTCTATTTGTACCTCTGTTAGTTGGGAACAGATTAGGGACCAGCAGCTCGACACCTCAACAATTCCCACTATCCCACCCCAGAATCTGTGAGCGCTACCACTACTTCCCACTCCGAGAGCAATGCCTGAATTACGTAAGTCTCCAGGACATTCTGGGAGAGACGGCATCCTTGAGACAGTACCATATAATGATTTTAAGGTCCTGCTATATGGTATACGCTAACAATATGGTACAGCAGCTGTTTGTGTATGTATTGTGATAATAACTGCAAATAGAAGCTGCTCACACAGGGTTACTGAACTGATTTGCTGTTATTTGTTGTAAGGATGATGTACACAGCAGAAGGTAAAATCCAGTATTCCAAAAACAAACAGCAGTATTTATAATCCAAATCCTGCAGATAACTTTATGCACAGTTCTGGTAGTCGGTGTGTAGTCTAACCTGCGCCCCTTAAGGTCAGCTGAGTAAAAGAACCTGGGTCAGTACCTTTAACGACCCACAAATGTAATTCCTAATCTAGGATATACCGATAGTGATATAAACAATGGAATCCAATTAAATCCCAGCGCCTACTAGAATAGTATTCTCACAAATATCTTATCCCTTCAGAATCAGACAATTCCTCAATTTGACCAATGTCCCCAAATATTAATCAACTTCTATACATACAGGACAGTATTACAAATGCTGTACAAATCCCAATTCTTGTTATCATAAAGTTCATTAAATGCAATACTCTCCATACTTTATGAATGCTTTGATTAATAGTCTTTTAATTCTTCCTTTCCTCCTCTCACGTTATCCTTAACCTTCAAGAAAAGCAAATGAAAGAACAGAGGATCCCCTCTGTGACTCTATTTCGCCCCGATAGAATTTTCAATTACTGGAACTACTCACTCATCTCTTGAGTGGTATGCACGTATTAAATCTCTTTCTCTCCTTTCCTTTACAGCTCTGGACCAAGATCTCCGTCCCCCGTTTTCCGACCCAGAAGATAAAAAACAGAAAGAACATGTGCTCTGCCCACACCACAGACCCAGACCAGCTGTTTATTGACTCCTCCCCAGCTCTAACTAACTCTGATTAGACTCCAGTCTTCCACCTGTGAGTTCTGTGTGAAAGGGCCTGATCCAGACCTACGCATGAGAGCAGAGCGTATTACCGCTTCAGCGTAAAAACTTTCACTCCCATGACACTCCCCTTACCTTTACCTCCGTACGCCGGCTGAACCCTACCTTAACTTTTCCCGGCGTCGGTACGAATTTTTCATAGCGACGCGCTGATCGTACCGGGCTAAGCACGCCCATACTGTACAATTTAAATGGCACCCCCCGCCTACATTCCCTAACTCCAGCGTCCGTACTAACTTCGTAATAAAAACACGCCCCGTCGTTGGAAAATACGCAAACAATACGGACGCCTGAATCGCCGCTACGAAAAGCTCTTTGGTACGACCGGAAGTTGTCACTCTGCACATGCGCAGTGCGTTTTTTCTGACGAATTTACGCTTACGACCAGCGTACGATCGCCTGCGAGCGTAGGTCTGGATCAGGCCCAAAGAGAGTATGGAGGATTTACCTTGTCTGCAGCTGAAGACTGCAGACTACCAGCCACATTACAAGTATTTCTATTACTTACCTGTGGCAAACTACCCTCATTGCCACAGTATATTTCTTTTCTAATATTTCTTATTGTTCACGGGAATATTATAGAAACCCTCCTGTGTTTGCCTCTGCATGCACTGTAGCTTGTGTAACACCTCATGCGCAGATTGAAAATAAGCAGGGATACGCTACCCTATGGAACATACTGTATGGGCCGGATTCAATTCAATTAGAATCACACCCGCGTATTTTGTGGTGCAATGTTCTTTGTGCAAAAAAAAAAAAACAAATCTATTTTTGTACACGCCTCATAGAGATGCATATAAAAATCGGCTACCGTAACAGATGCGAAAAAAGCGCACTGTGAACATTTTCCCGTCTATTGCGGGCCGCGATGCTAGGCCCTTTGTGTCACTCTGGTATACGAGTTTGTATGATGCTTCTGAACATGTCAAAAATTGGTCTAACCATAGTGTAGACATTCAGAATCAGTTATCCACTGGAGAGAGAACAACAGATGGTAAGAATTAAATACAGAGCAAAGAAGCAGTTATTTTGTACAGGCTAAGAAGGGAAACTGGGAATTGAATACAAAACAAATACTTTAGTACTATGCAGATGTCTATACACAGAAAAATGAGGACAGTTAATTAAAAGCACAACAACACAAAAAGTACAAAATCGGGTAATTTATATGCAGTTGCAAATGTATGCAGAAGGAATGATATATGGATACAATTATACATTTAATAAAGCTGTATTGTAGATGTGGGGGTTGATTATATTGAATTGACATTTATTACATTAAATGCTATATTTTCATATAGAAGTTGTTTGGTTGTGGCTTTTTTTTGTATGCCAAATAGCAGAATGAACATAACATTTATCTCTTCACACACAAGAACAGCAATGGTCATCCTTAAATAGAGAAGTGACCAATATATGTAAAATTCAAACAGGCGTTACAAGCTAAAGCTAATAAATCTGGCATCCATGTAGAAAGTACTACAGGGATCCACCTCTGAGTTCCTAGCTAAACATTTTAGGGGCTGAGGCAAAAACAAAATCTTTAAGTGTAAAAACAAAACAACTTTAAAGGCTAGATTTAGTAAACTGCGGAAAGGAAAATGTGGAGATTTTGGCCATAGCAACCAATCAGATTCTAGCTCTCATTTTCCTACTACATACTAAAGAATGTCAGCTAGAATCTGATTGGTTGCTATGGGATGCAGTTTAGTAAATCTAGCCCTAAATATTAACTTATTTAGGCCTCTCTGCAACTTTGCAACCTGGGTGAATGCCTCTCTTCATGCTCCCGGGTACACCCCTTGCTGTCACTACTGTACATAGTGTTTGCTGTGTTTTGCATCTGAACATTGTAAAATAATTCAAGATTTGTGGACAATAAGTAAAATTTGTAATAAATTAAACCCTGAGCCACAAATTTAACCTGGGCGAAAACCTAAGAGGTATCTAAACCTGTATGAGAGATATACCATGTATTCCTATTGGACAAAAACCATAGCAATTACATCGCATGATTTGGATTTTACTTTTAATTGGATTATTTGAGGCTTTCTGCATCATCAGGTGGTTACCATAGTTACTGATGTTGGAAGCTTGAGAGCAGAGCATGTTGTACATGATAGAATGGGGTATGTGTTTGATGTGATAAATTGAGTCCTGTTTGGAAAGTTGCTACTCGAGTCAGGCTTTGGACCATACAGATCATGCTCTGGAACTGTTTGTTCTTGAGCAGTGTAGCCACCATCCATCCAGATTCTGTAAGGTGTGATATAGGGCCTGATCCAGACCTACGACCGCAAGCGATCATACGCCGGTCGGGAGCGTAAAAACGGGAGAAAAAACGCACTGCGCATGTGCAGTATGACAACTTCCGGTCGTCCGAAGGACATCAGCGTACAGCGAGCGTATTTTCAGCATATTTTTCGCCCAAGGGCCGTGCGTTTTGTACGACGATAGTCCGGACGCTCGAGTTACTACACAGAGGCGGGGATAGCCATTTAAATTGTACAGTATTGTACAGTATGGGCGTGCTAAGCCCTGTACGACCAGCGTATTGGTACAAAAATTCGCACGGACGCTTGAAAAAGTTAGGGTAGGGTTCAGCCGCCGTAAGTCGGTACAATCAATGGGAGTGTCATGGGCGTGAAAGTTTATACGCCCGGGCGAACATACGCTACGCTCGCGGGCGTAGGTCTGGATCAGGCCCATAATCTCTAGGGTAAATATGACAGAGTCGAGCTAGATGCAATCTACTTTGGTGTTCCTCCACCCTTTGCCACCAACCTAAACATCTCCAAGCAGTGTAATAAATATAATAAATATGCAAGGTAATTATTACACAATAGATATGTAATTACAGATAAAGCACATAACCTAGATTCTGTTCACCTCAAAAAACCCTCATTGTGCCTACAGTATGTCCAATGTAACTACACTCCTAGATGCAGCAGGAAAAAAGTAGCAAATCTGCACATTGAAAGAAAAAAAAATTATGTTGAACTGCAAGGAAACCTAGTTTGCAGTGTGCAAAGAGAATGACTTGGGAGGTAATGCACTGCAGCTCTGAATTACAGTGTTAAAATAAATCTGTTATATATATATATATTTGTGAATTTTACTTAACTTTCTATAATATTTATTGAAATCACTATTATTGTATGGACATCTGCACATTTTAGCTTTAGTAGTTTTTATTTTTTTTTATAATACAAATCTTAAGGGGGAGGGAGAGAGAAGTGTGTTCAGACAGCCACCACATGAATTCTTAAATATTAAATAATTAAATTTCATTATATAATCTGCAGATCATTAACACCTGTCATGTGACTTCTCCAAACAGCTCTGTCCCGTGAACACAATCCTAAAACAACAATTGTAGTGAAGTCTAACTGCAGATAATTTACATTATTGTCTGTCGCTAAAACAAACCAATAAAGATTTCGACACTTGAGAATGGCCGCAATATGGGGGAAGGCCTATAACACTGTCACATTGCAATGTCCTGTCACTGCGAGCGCAGACCGACATTTTTCTGAAGCCTTTCTAATATACTGGGTCTTTGGGCTGGATCCAGACCTTGTTAAGTGCATGAACTTAGTTACTCCTGGGATAAATCATGTTGATTTCAGGGGGAGCCAAGGTAATTGTAGTCTTTGCATGCAGGGATATATCTTTGAATTGCTTACTGCACACAGATACTGACCAGCGTTACTATCACACTGTTATTTAGACTTGGGATAGGAAACATCACCTCTCAACTCTAATATTGTTTGCAACAGATGAAATATGACTCCCCTGAAATCAACATGGTTTAGCCCAGGAGTAACTAAGTTCATGCACTTAACAAGGTCTGGATCCAGCCCTTTGTGTGCATTATTTATTATTTATTTATTATTTATTTATTAACAGGTTTTTATATAGCGCCATCGGTGTACAGAGAATATTCCACATTCACATCAGTCCCTGGCCCTTTGGAGCTACAAATTCCCTAACACAGACCTACAAACACAGGACCGGATTAGTAGTCTAAGTAGAAGGAGGCGTGCCAAGGCAGCCTTGGGGATGTTTTAGGAAAAAGTGGGTGTGGGAATTGATGTAGATTAACCGGGGAGAGCCATTCTCTGTGCACGGTAACTTAAGGAAGCCTTATGGCAATGTTAAGTGACATAAGGTTCCTAAAAACGGGGTCGGGAAAAGAGGCAGGATGGGTGAGTTAAGTGCGGACCCGTCCAAGCCTAACTCACTCTTATCTTTGTTTATTCAGCAGCCAATTTACATACCAGCATATTTTTGGAGTGTGGGAGGAAACCTACGCAGACACAGGGAGAACATGCAAACTCCACACAGATAAAGCCTAGCACAGGAATCAAACTCATGACCTTAGAGCTGTAAAACACAAGTGCTACTCACTGAGCCACTATGCGGCCCTAGCGAGCATGCTATCAGTCTAGGTTCTTTTCCAACTTTAAGGGAGTTTTCCATACATAGTGTGCCATGTATAACAGCCTAGAGGTTGAGGAAACAAATATATTTATTGTACTTGTACAGGTGTATAATCAATAGAACTTGAACCAGGCTACAAACAATATCCCATCTCCCCCTAGGTGACAAGTCGACCTACAACAGGATTGTATGTAGGGAATTGTTTAAGCCCTTACATACAATCCTGATATTTTTGTAGGGTCCTGTTGTCAGAAGTCCCATCCATGTGAGGGAAGTGGTCTATCCTTGCACACAAGAAAGTTAGGATCCCACAGTGATCCAGCATTGGAATTCCGCTACCACAGTTGTTGGAGCTCTGACGGCAACACCGGCAATTTCTGGGTCTGGCCCACACAGCAGTGGCATTAGTGACCCATATGCACAGAAAGCTAATTACTATAAATTATCTTTTCCATTACCAGTGATCAAGGGGTAGATCCAGAACAATGTACGCCAGTGAAAGACCGCATTTACGCAATCTACGTAAGAAGAGGATACGTAGATAACATTAAAAATCTACTACGTAGGCGCAGTAGGAAAAAACGCTAAACACCGGATGTATATGTTATACGTCCAGTAGTCTGCATACAGCCCCTGATACGCAGGGGGGTTTGCCTTTGGGGACGTTTTTTTGTTTTATATGGTTTAAATCTTTTTTTTATTGTTTTTTTTTAGAAACTTACATACATAGACAGTGCAGTATATTTGCTATTGTACATTGCATTTTAAAACTTATCAATTCGAATTGTACATTACATTATATTCAACATGGACAGAAATACAAACTCCACAAATGGCAAACAAGCTGTCACCTCCTGCCACTGATTATACAGAATTAGCAAAGACAATAGATTCAGGACAGAGATACTTAGAAACATAAATAACTGTATTTACAATATTCGCAATGTTTTACTGCACAATAGATTAGTAATTCACATACAGAACTATCTTACATTTATCTAAGATTAAACCTCACTAAAGCCCTCCCATCCCTATTCAAGCTAAAGGTCATGTTCAGGGGTAGGCAACCTTAAACACTCAAAGAGCCATTTGGACCCGTTTCCCCCAGAAAAGAAAATCTTGGGAGCCACAAAACCCTTTTGACATGTAAAATGAAGATAACACTGCATATATAGTATTTTACCTTTATGCTATGTATAAAAAAAACTATAGTGTGTTGCATTTATGAAATCAATGAACCTGCTCCTTTTGTGCTCCCTTTATATGTGTCCAGCCTCCATTTGTGCCCTCTTTATATGTGCCCAGCCTCCTTTTGTGCCCCCTTTATATAAGTATTAGCCTCCTCTGTGCCCCCTTTATATGAATATCAGCCTCCTTTGTGCCCCCTTTATATGAATATCAGCCTCCTTTGTGCCCCCTTTATATGAATATCATCCTCCTTTGTGTCCCCTTTATATGAATATCATCCTCCTTTGTGTCCCCTTTATATGAATATCAGGCTCCTTTGTGCCCCTTATATACTGTAAACTTTTTAAAATTAAAAACTCACTTACCTATCTTTATCTTCTGCCTTCTGCTTCTTCCTCTGCGGCGCGGTGCATGTAATGGATATAGAGTCTCCTATGGGAACCCTGTAGGACCAATACTATTTCAATGACTAACGTTAACTCATACCATTATTCAATTAAATAGATTTGGTACTACAGGCTCCCATAGGAGCCCTGTATATCCAGTACCATTATGCCGGCCGCCTCTGTTATCAGATGCGGACAGTGTCTGTGCGAGCCATGGTCTATGTGACCAGGGCTCGAGGGGGCAGCGCGACCTAAAGCCCCCCTAGGAGGGAGCCGCAGCAGGCGCTGAAAGAGCCGCATGCGGCTCCGGAGCCGCGGGTTGCCAACCCCTGGTCATGTTTGTCAAACTGTTGTATGTATTCTAACAATACTATGCACACATTATAACTTGTCATTGTCTCATTTACCTTGTCTTCTAAATAAACCACTAATAAATTCTGATTTATGCCAACAGGCCCAGATTCTGTCATATTTTAGTCTGTTATTCATTTTGTTTTACATGGGAACACTTTTAGTATTTTGTGTATGAATAAATATTCACTGTTTTAATATGCCGCACTAGATTCTGTCCCATTTTTATCTTTAAGTGATAATGAAGAGGAACGCAACAAGAATCTTATTGTTTCAAGCCCTTTCCTCTCCTCACGGGCTGCCTGACACTACAATATCTTCTCTACATTTTATTGCTAATAATATTGCTTTTATAGTTTTTTTTACTTTGCTCTTACCTGCTTTTTAGATTAAAGTGGATTTTAGTAATACATCACACTCTAAATCATACTTAACACTAAGTAATAGTTTGCTATTATACTCTATTTTTAATTGTTTAGACTTTTCTAAGTGGGGTAGATCTCTACATATTGGATTGAGTTTAATTTTTATTGTTTTATAGGTTAATAAGCGCTATATTTGGGTTTGGGTTGAATTTTGATTGTCTGGTTATATTTTTGGGGAGTTAGAATCCCACACTCAAACCAATCCTGCTGATTAACTAGCGCTAGATTTCATTATACCATATTGTTGTACCTAACATGTTGAGTTTGAACCTGTAGCTACTGGATTGCTGTGGGAAATGGAGATTAAACAGTTATCTGGGTTTGGAGTCACAATTATGTTGCCAGTGCCAAGAAAAAGTTGCATAATGCGTGAACTACTTATATTGCCAAGTATTTTATAAACTAAGATTGGGCCTGCGTCAGCTTCAATTACAAGTTGTTTGATTTATTGACAGTTTGTTGTGTATTTATAAAGCTTCTAGAATGTAGAAGTGGTTATGAGGCCACAGTATATCCAATCACATCGCAACTCTCATTTATCAAGAACATTCCAAAAAAGGGTAACTGATACCACACACGGGACAAAGGAGAAGTTACTTTGTTCAGACTAGGAAGGGAAACTGCCAATAAAAACAGAACAAATAATTTAGCACTATATCAATTCTCCGATGAGGACAGTCACAAACAGCACACAGAAAACAAGAGGTTCAGCTAAGGCTACTCCCATGGAATTGCAAGTTCATGCAGGAGGAATGATAAAAGTTACAAACATGTCATTAAGATGTTTTATAAAAGGACTGATTATAATGAAATGACATAATGCATCTAACGCTATCAATTTATATAGCAATTATTGCCTATTACATTAAAATGAACATCATAACTAAACCTGGGTACAGATAGACAGAAAACGTAAAAATGGTGTCCACGCCCTTGAATTATTTTAATTTTGAAAATCATCTCACTGGCGCTTGAATCAGACTTTGCACCCTGGGGGAACGCCTCTATGGCACACCACTGTACTCCAGAACAGTAATGGTCAACCTTAACCTATATAGATAAAAGGCTAACGTTGCTCCTCACCTTTATCATGTGACAGATATCAATTCGCATTGCGATGATTGGATGAAGTGTAGCAGCCAGGGGTGTGGTCTGGTTGACAGATCACATGCTTTTTGTGTATTTTCCCGGTTGCGGTGACTGGTTTGCAGGTGTGATGGACAGCTCTGTTGTTGCTGGGATGTGTTGTGAGAGCATGGATTCCGGGGACTTAGGGTTAGGCGCCGGTGAGGGGGACTTAGGGTTAGGCTGAGGGGGGGGAGACTTAGGGATAGGATACTTACTTACCTTTCAGAGCACCGTGTTCGAGGCATAAGAAATTGATATACCAGTCAGTTCGGAACTGGGCAGTTCACAATGTGAGGACCCACACTCCAGTTACAGTTATCTCTGGATGGAGGAAGAACTGAACACAGACCTCTCATAGGAGGAAATAGGACGTCTGACAGGAAGATAGAGACACGAAGGGTGCAGAGTTTCATGGTTTAGGAGACTTTAAGGCAGCTTAGAGATACTGGGCCTGATCCAGACCTACGCTGGCGTCAGCCAGCAGCGTAAGATTGGCTTAAAAGCCGATCTGCGCATGCACCAAGCAGATGTTACTACGCTGAGGTTAGTGCAGGTAGGCGGGAGGGAGGGTAATGAGGCTGGGAGGGTGGCGTTAGTGTACTAACGCCGCCATCCCAGCGTAGTTACACTGGGCTACGCCCTCTGAACTTAGAGTAGCCTTCAGCCGGCGTAACCCAGTGTAATTACGATCTGGCAGGGGGGAGTGTCGGGGGAGTGTAACGCTGTTATGCTGAGTGTAAGTACAGCTCTGGATCAGGCCCACTGACCCCAATCCAATGGTAATCACACGCCATCTGGCGTGACAAATCATTGTGCGAGTTCATACTACGCATGCTCAGAAACTAAATGGATGCATATGGTTCCTGTCACAACCCTGGATATGCTAAGATCCTGACACGAGGAAAATACAGAAGCACTGGGTACTGAATGCAGGTACTATAGTTTATTAGCAAATAGAAGAAAAGCTATTTTATGATGCTTAGGGATACAAATAACCACTTTCAACAAATAGCTATACTAGTGGACACTTGGGGTTTGTTAGGCCCACTATAATTTGAAAGGAAAAGAGAAAAAAATATATATATAACCCAGTGCTGTCTCTGCTATACAAATTCATTAAAATATAATTTAAAATAGTAATGAATAGAAAATCAAACAACTATAGTTTATTAGAAGATAAAACAATGCAGGGGAATCACAAATAAACACAATGAAACTGATTCACACCTAAGAAGCTTCTGAGAAATGACATACTATGCATGCGTAGCAGGTCATTTAGGCAATCTACGTAAAAGTTAGGTGTGTAGATTGTATCTGCGCAGTCTTTAAAGATCGCACGGAGCAGTTTAGGAGAAGAGAGGCAGCATAATGCCGTCTCAGGGAGTGTTTAGATATAAGTGGGGGGGTGGGGGGTGGATTTAGATTAGCCGGGTA
>WWET01000210.1:457747-487833 GCA_011038615.1 Limnodynastes dumerilii | reverse complement strand
TTTGTTTTGGGAAGAGTGTGGGGGGGGGGAGGGATTTAGCCAGGGAGGACGGGGGAAGGGATCTCCATGTGTATATTCATTCTGAAGAAGGAATACACACGGTTTCTTAAGGAAGCCTCTTAAGTGCCATTAAGATCCTAAAAACAGGGGCGTTTCGCAGGACTGGGCGGATCTGGCTGCACCTAGCTCACTCTTAACTGTGAACACAGCCCATAATCACTCCCTACCTACACACTGAGGGCCTGATTCAGAGGCTGAAAATAAGAACTTAAAGTTACACCTGGGCAAAACCATGTTGATTTCAGGGGGAGTCAAGTTCATTTTATTCTATGCATGCAGGGAGAATGCTTTGCTTTTACTTATTGCACACAGATACCTGATCAGCTTCACTTTTAAACTGCTAATTAGACTTGAGCTGGGAAACATCACCTTTTAACTATAATACTGTTGCAACAAATGAAATTTGACTCCCCTGAAATCAACATGGTTTAGCCCAGGTGTAACTTTAATTTCTTATTTTCAATCTCTGAATCAGGGCCTGAATACTTGCAACTTTTACTAAACAAAAGTTCAATTGCATGAATCTTGAAATAAACGCACTGGTCAGATGATCGTTCAACCAGTCAACAGTTCATCACCACCTCCCGAAAGGCGAATTGCCAGCAAACCACAGAAGTGAATGTCCAGCACAAGATACAGTATAAAGCTGATTTGCTGATTGCCTGTAATGGTTTTCATAAAATTGTCTATTCAAGAGACACCAACATGTTACAAGCCTACCTAACCATGCGTCCCCACATATTTCCTTTCCACAGCTTCTGGCATATAGTTCCTCTGCTGACTCATCATCATCAAGTACATGGTTAGAGTAATATTTACCTATAAAAAATATGAATGTATTAAAATTTTACCTATTTTATTTGCATAAACATTTTTTTTTAATTCAAATTCAATGTTTCTCCCCCAACCCCCCTCCCAACTAGATTAAGGACCTGATTCACACTTAAGAATCTTCTTAAAATAAGAACCTAAAGTCACTCCTGGGCAAAACCATGTTGTTTTCAGGGGGAGTCAAGGTAATTGTATTCTTTGCATGCAGAGATACATCTTTGAATTGCTTACTGAAAACAGATACTGACCAGCTTTACTATTACACTGTCATTTAGACTTGGGCTGGGAAATATCACCTCTCAACACTAGTACTGTTTGCAACAGATGAAATATGACTCCCCCTGCAATGAACATGGTTTAGCCCAGGAGTGACTTTAAGTTCTTATTTTAAGAAGATTCTTAAGTGTGAATCAGGTCCTAAGTCATGTTCCCAAAACTTACCAGAATAGGTATCAGAATCAATCTCTACTTGAAGAATGTCATTATCATTTGCTTCCCAATGTTCTTTTGCACCATTTGATGCAGTGTTTAGTTTGTCCATGAAAATGTCTGATCAGGAAAAATAAACACAATACAAAACAACAATTTATAGCATCAAACTGTGATATTTTTTATCTTTATAGGTAACATTTTCTTTAATTGCCATCTAGTCCCACTCTTAAACTTTGTATGAATAACATATACGTTTTTCTACCATAGTTATTTATTGTATTGTTTTACAAGGGTTCTGTAAGTTAATGTTTGTACATTTTAAGACATTCTAGACAGAGATGAGATGAACTTTAGAGGGTTAAACTGTTAGAAACCTACTGCATAATGTTTATAACAAATGCCTTAGATATAGTCTACCGCAGTGGTTCCCGAACTGTGTGCCGCTGCGGCCTGGGGTGTAGCGACGCTCTCACCGGGGTGCCCTGGAATGTTTCTATATTCTATTCTAACCTATTCTATTTTTGTCTTAAGAGATGCCTTGAAAAAATATGGAGCCCCTAAGGGTGCCTCGAACTGAGAAAGTTTGGGAACTACTGGCCTATCGTCAATATTTACACTTAGGAAGAGTACTGCTGCCATCTACAGTCTAAATTTAGTGTTAGGCTACAAAATATTTCTGTGACACTGGAGAGAGAAGTAAAGCAATGAAAGATAGGGAGATTCTTTGGAATGTGCTTGGTAGACAAATTAACATTTGCGGAGGATAGCGTACGGAATTTGTGATCCACAACCCTGCATAGAGGATCTGCTAGCAAGACCCTGCCTTAAATATTCCACACACATCGCCAAGCAGAATACTGAATTGTACGCAAGGGCTTAGCCAAGCCCTTATTGTACAATTTAAATACCTGCGCCCACCTCCCATGTGTATCTTGAACGCAAGGGGGTTGAGCATGAACCCCGTGCAGGGGGCTGATTTGTGCCCATGCAGCAGCATTGGACGGCACCTTTGCAATGCGTGAATATTGGTACTCCGCAACACAGCGGGTCGTCTGCTGGTTTTATTCATGGTGAATCTGGCCCAATCTTTTCTTTACTGAAAAGATTTAGAAGTGCCTGGGATTGGCTTTAAAGATGTATTACAGCTGTGTGTCATTCAGGTTGTGCATCAGCAATGTCACATTTCCAGGACGATCATTTCACAACTCTGACAATGGACTGGCTTCACAACCCTGTAAGTGTCCCGCATACGTCCTTAATTTATACTAGCTACTACGCATGCATAGTAACTATTTAACGCCATCTACGTGTTTCGTTACATGGACTGCGTATATGCGGTCTTTAAAGATCGCATGTGCGCAATCTACGGAACGGAACGTAATTTCACGTAATGGCGTGAAATAGTTACTATGCAGGCGCAGTAGCTAGTATCGGTAAATTAAGGACGTATGCGGGACACTTACGGGGTTGTGAATTCGGTCCAATCACTGCAAATCTCAATCAGGATGTTGCCAACTTTAACTGAAAAATATGCAGCATTGCAGGGAGTCAATGAAAAGGTACACATAGGAGAAATAAAAGCCATGGTGAAACACAGTGTTTGAGGATTATTAATGGAAGAGATTGCAAAACGTAGGGAAACAACCCTGTCTGAGATGCTAGGTTAGGTTGCGGGGCATTAAGGGTTAGGGTTAGGCTGCAGGACATGGAGGGTTAGGGTTAGGTTGCAGGACATGGGGGGTTAGGGTTAGGCTGCAGGACATGGGGGGTTAGGGTTAGGCTGCAGGACATGTATGGTCAGGGTTAGGCTGCAAGGCATGAAGGGTTAGGCTGCAGGGCATGGAGGGTTAGGTTTAGGCTGTGGGGCATGGAGGGTTAGGGTTAGGCTGCGGGACTTGGAGGGTTAGGGTTAGGCTGCAGGACATGGAGGGTTAGGGTTAGGCTGTGGGGCATGAGGGTTAGGGGTAGGCTGCAGGACTTTGAGGGTTAGGGGTAGGCTGCAGGACATGGAGTGTTAGGGTTAGGGTTAGGCTGTGGGGCATGGAGGGTTAGGGTTAGGTTGCAGGGCATGGAGGGTTAGGCTGCGGGACTTGGAGGGTTAGGGTTAGGCTGCGGGACTTGGAGGGTTAGGGTTAGGCTGCAGGGCATGGAAGGTTAGGGTTAGGCTGCAGAGCATGGAGGGTTAGAGTTAGGCTGCAGGACATGGAGGGTTAGGCTGCAGGGCATGGAAGGTTAGGGTTAGGCTGCAGGACATGGAGGGTTAGGCTGCAGGGCATGGAAGGTTAGGGTTAGGTTGCAGGGCATGGAGGTTTATGATAAAAAGCTTACCCAATGCCGGAAAAATATTCGCAACTCCGAGAGTCGCAGCACCACCGCTCTCTAAAATGAAGACTGCCAGCAATTGCTGGCAGTCGCTATTCAATTGCCGTGCAATGGTCTGTCGGAAAACAGACCATCGTACCGGGAAACCACACACCTATTTTGTTCACCTGTTTGTAAATATGAGGACACGTTTAGTAGACACTTATACATATATATTATATCACCTGTTACAGTATAACACTGACCTGCACAGCGGTCTACATGATGAAAGTTATTTTGCCTTTTTTCATTCAATTCTTCTTCGACAAGTGACACAGTGTCAAAATAAGTGCGACCATCTGCAAATTCCAAGGAAATGAGACGTCATATTTCAGAGAAACGATTGCTTGATTTATTGTTTTGTTTATACATTAATGCAGATTCATTTACGCCGGACGACTTCCTATTCCGACACTCCAGGTCAGATGTAGGCGAGGGGCGGTAACATGTCGCCCGATGACTGCTCAGTTCATCAAAAAAATGGCGTGATTTGCTGTGAATTGCGCCATCAAGATTTACCCACTTCCATGGTAGGCAGGATACAGAATTCCGCTGCTACCCTGATCAGAGCTCCGCCCACAGCGGCGGTGGAGTTCCAATAGTAGAGCGCTGTGCAATCCGGAGTTCTGTAAATGCAGGGGGAAGACCACTCCCCTCGGACGTACGAGACTTCTGACCCAGGACACTACCTTAACGGAAGCCCGGATCCTGAGGCTACAGATCCGTGCTGGAAGCATTAACGATATTAATATGCAGACGTTTTCCACAGGCAGAGTGCATAAAATCCCAAGATTTCTTAAATATGGATCCGGAAAAAGTGTCCTGTACTCCACCAAATAGTTTTTGAGCCCCCCAGCCTGAGACTTGGCAAATAGGAGGCAATATAGTTATTAAGAGGGGCCATGCTTAAGTGCTTAGATCAAGATGCTTATAATTTGTGTGCTATGTGGAAATTCTCATTGGAAGGTACTCAATGACCGGTGTAGATGGGAATCAGTACGATGGCAGCAATTCCCAACTATTACAGTAAATGCCGTGAACATCCCTGTGGGATGTCTTAAGTTTTATTCCAGTCTCTTGATATTGGAAACCGGGAAATAAGTTCCTGTTCCCAATAACAATTTTCTATTTCCAAGGCTGTTGGAACAATGACACGGTCGCAGTTCAGCTGGCAGATGTATCGTGTTCACGAATATAGCAGCTCGAACTGGGAACCGCAACTCAATTGCTGCAAATGAGACCCTGTGTATAGAGATACAAAAGCAGCACCAGTTCTGGCAGTCCGGGGACCAAATACTGATCATAAAATGGGACTGGATCCAGAATTTTAAACTAAGAGGAAAAGAGGTGGAAATTTACACCTGGGGCAAAACCATGTTCAATTGCAGGGGGTCAAATTATTTTTAAACTCTGAATCTAGTCCATGAACTTTAAGTGAAATATACGGTTTACTACTGAAGGTTTTGTTTTGTTTTTCAGTTTAGTATTTATTAATTATTTTTCTCTAAAAGTGAAATGCTTTGCGAGTCCCCACACTGATGGCGGTCATTAGGAAGTATGGACAGCCGAAAGTTGCTTTTCGGCTGTCTCAATTTCGAATGACCGGCGTTTTCGAATTTCTTTTTATGAATGCTTGAGTATGTGATAAACATACTCACCCATTCATTTTCAGAAGCACCACCGCCAGACCACTGGAGAGGTGAGTAACCCTCTCTAGGGACTTATGGTTAGGCTGCGGGGGGGGGAGGGAGGGACTTATTGTTAGGCTGTGGGGGGGCAAAGTGGAGACTGAGGGTTAGGCTGCGATAGGGAGACTTATGGTTAGGTTGCGGGGTAGGAGACTTACAATTAGGCTGCGAGGGAGGGTTAGGATGCAGTTGGAGAGACTTATGGTTAGGTTGCGGGGTAGGAGACTTACAATTAGGCTGCGGGGGAAGGTGAGGCTGCAGTGGAAGAGACTTAGGGTAAGGGTTACCTAGTGGATTGGGGATAGAATACTTACTCACCTTTCAGAGCACCATGTTTGGTGCTCCGAGGATCGACTGCTATGCTTCATCAAAATAGGGCAATTCGCAATGGGGACCCACACTCGGGAAATGTTAAACAGACATGGAGATAAGAATGTGGGGTGCACAGTCATTCACAGTTACACTTAAGGCAAAGAACACATCCCAATATGGCTTAAAGTGATTTGCTGGTCTTGATTCCCATCTGCATTAGGACAACAATTATAGTGTGTGACACAGAACTTACCTATGTTTGTATCTTCCAATGTTCCAGGGGACTGAAAAATCTTCTGATTCTTTAATGCTAGTTCCTGGTAGAGATCCTTATGTTCTTCTACAAAATCCCATTCCTCCATAGAGAAGTAGATGGAAAAATCGCCACATTTTATAGGCACCTGCAAAACCCACAAGACTTTGTGCAACTGAAAGCAAGCGCTACATGGGGGTTATAAGCCAGAAATCAGCAGACACATGACAGAAGGGAGACATAAAAGGCACATATACAGAGTATGGGTAATCATATATGTGTAGTGTAAGCCATAGAGAATAGTACATACGTTCCATTCAGTATAAAGACACGGGGCCGTACTCAGAGATCCGTTTTTATAAAAGTACGCAGTTATACGCACGCACGTAGCAACACCCATGACACTCCCCTTTCACTAACGGGTTGTCTTTGATTTATGAGTGCCATACGGCACCCTTATGTCTACGTGTGCAGTTACGGGCGTACGTCAAGGTAAGAACGTGTATCTACCTAACCACGCCCTCAAGTGTCCATTTAAATGCATCCCCTCGCCCTGTCTCATGTAACTTTTCAGGTACGTATTTAAACCCCGCCCCTCCGTACATGCGCATGCACAGTTCAACCGATCCTAAAAATACGCACGCAAAGGCTCACCTCTCCAGTCAGCAGGTCAGTAGCGCTGTGAGGGGAATTCTTCTTCACTATTACATACTCCTAGACAGTGAAAAAGGTAAAAGTATAGGTCAGGCAACTTGTGACTCCACAGGTGTTTTGAAACTACAAGGCCCATCATGCTTTGCCAGGTATCAGCTATGCCTATGCTCTGGGAGCATGCTGGGAGTTGTAGTTTCCCCTGGAGTGTCAAAAGTTGCCTATATCTGTTTTAGGTGTTAAATACAAACAGCAGTCTTTAGTGCAGGCCTGGCCAACCTGCAGCTCTCCAGAAGTTGTGAAACTACAGGTCCCAGCATGCTTTGACTGCATGGGCATAGCTAATTCCTGACAATGCATGCTGGGACTTGTAGTTTCACATCACCCGGAGAGACACCTGTTGGCTAGGCCTGTTTTAGTGCATTAGACACCAAAATATTAATAGCAAACCCAAGTCTTACTTACTGTTTTCTTGGATAATGGGGTTTTCTGTGGTCAGAATGTGTTAAGTGTGTAAATGTTTATCACACAGCACATTTTATGTTTTAACGTGCTTGAAATGTGCAAGTGTAAAAATGTGTTATAATTAGGCATAGTTAAATTTTATGCATTACATTGTATAAGGGAGAAGTACCCCCACTTTTCCATGCTATCATCCAAAGGGCAAAACCTTAATAAGCAATTCAAATTTAGTTGCCTAATCAAACCACTACCTAGCATTAGACAATGTACAAGCGGGAAGGTGACCTGCTTTCCCATAAATTCGGGGTCACTGCTTGAAATTTGGGATTAATGGACAGTTGGAAAGTATGCTATTACATTAGTATAAACCTTTTATCACTTTGGATTTTATACTTTTGTGATAAGAACTATATACTTTTGTGATTAGAGCTATATATTTTTGTGACTTGAATAATATACTTTTATAATTTGACTTATATACTTTTCTGGCTTGAATTATATACATTGGTGATTTGAACCATATAATGTTGTCACAAACTATATCACTATGACAAACTATATGACTTTTCTCATTAGAACTAAAGCCCGTATTCAGAGTACCGGACGTATAACATATACGTCCGGTGTTTAGCGATTTTTACTACTGCGCATGCGTAGTAATTTTTTTACCGTAATCTATGTATCTTTCAGACCGCATTTATGCAATCTACGTAAGAAAAAAAAGATAAGTAGATTACGGTAAAAAATTACTACGCATGCGCAGTAGTAAAAATCACTAAACACCGGACAAATACATTATATGTCCGGTACTATGAATACGGGCCTATATACTTTTGTCATTAGTACTATATACTTTTCTCATTAGAATTATATACTTTTCTCATTAGAATTATATACTTTTCTCATTAGAACTATATGCTTTTGTCATTAGAACTATATACTTTTTTCATTAGAACTATATACTTTTGTGATTAGTACTATATACTTTTCTCATTAGAACTATATACTTTTTTGATTAGTACTATATAATTTTCTCATTAGAACTGTATACTTTTGTGATTAGTACTATATACTTTTGTCATTAGAACTGTATACTTTTGTCATTAGAACCATATACTTTTCTCATTAGAACTATATACGTTTTTGATTAGTACTATATACTTTTGTGATTAGTACTATATACTTTTCTCATTAGAACGATATACTTTTCTCATTAGAACTATATACTTTTGTGATTAGTACTATATACTTTTCTCATTAGAACTATATACTTTTGTGATTAGTACTATATACTTTTCTCATCAGAACTATATACTTTTGTGATTAGTACTATATACTTTTGTTATTAGAACTGTATACTTTTGTCATTAGAACTATATACTTTTCTCATTAGAACTGTATACTTTTGTCATTAGAACCAAATACTTTTCTCATTAGAACTATAAACTTTTCTCATTAGAACTATATACGTTTGTGATTAGTACTATATACTTTTGTGATTAGTACTATATACTGTGACTTTATGTAAATGTTAGTTGGTTTGTGTTGAACTTCTTTGTTTATATGCAATAAAGGCTTTACCTACTGTCATAGAAAGTGCTCTCAGGGAGCTACAAGATGTGTGGAATCCTCTGAGATGGACTGGGGCACATGTAAACCCAGCGTGTTTTAATCATTAAAGTTGTCTTTCCCTTGTTCTTTGAGTCTCCCTTTTTATGTGTGTTAATTGTGTTGATTATCTCACCTCTCCTGTAAGTAAATAGATGATGCCCAGTGCGTGATTCAAGATCCGCTCAGTCAGATGCTTCTTTTCCTTTTTCATCTTGTTGCACTTAGAAACTGCAAGTATGAGACCTATGAGAAAGAGCACATCCCAGCGAGTAGAGAGGATGATGAGTGTAGTAGTGTACAGTACTGTAATGAAAATGAAAACACAAACAGGAGAAAATCCAGCAAACTCTTCTCTCGTGTAAAAGACAAGTGTCAGAGTGATAAGATCAAACAGTCATCAATATATATTTATACACGTCAAGAGCCTTTTCATTTTTCTATGGTTGCCCCATCATACAAACCTACTCAACCAGACTCTAGCCGACATTCTCTAGCATGTAATAGGAAAGTGAGAGCTAGAATCTGATTGGTTGCTATGGGCAACATCTCCACTATTCCAAACCCGCAGCTTAGTAAATCTGGCCCCAGGGCTAATTTATTTAGCAGCCATTAAAACTACCAGCATGTTTTTGGCATGTGGAAGTAAAACGGAGCACCCGGAGAAAACCCACACAGACACAGGAAGAACAAATAAACTCCACACAGCTAAGGCCTAGTTTGGGAATTGAACTCATTCAATGTTGTTACTTTATCTTTTTGATAGCAGTCCACACACGTTATATTGCATGACTCTGTGGGTCTCATGTGACATCTAGACATACATAAGCTTGTGACCAGAGACAGGGATTGAAGCAACAAAATGAAGCCATTTAAAATATGGGTGTGTTTACACAATTTATACTCTTGTGCGTAATTGAAAAATATGCAATTGTTGCAGATTTAGCCACATAGAGTTGGATTTACTAAGCTGCGGGTTTGGAAAAGTGGAGATGTTGCCCATAGCAACCAATCAGATTTTAGCTAACATTCTCTAGTACGTAATAGGAAAGTGAGAGCTAGAATCTGACCCGCAGCTTAGTACATCTGGCCCATAGATGGGATAACATGCATTCTGATTGAGTATCAGGGATGTGTGTGCAACGCTCGTATAATAAATGAATACATATGTAAGATGCTATAGTGTATGTGTTCCATTCCTCTTCTTAACAATACACACAATTGAAAATCAAGCCCTGTGTTTCTATATCCTTCTCTGGGTAAACAAATCATCCCTGCCCTGTATGTCTGTACTGAATTTTGTTGTTGTATTTTGTATGGCGCTGCGGACACCTTGTGGCACCTTATAAATAATAATAATAATAATAAATCATGGTTCAGAATTCATAGGAATTATTATTATTAAAAGCATTCCACATTTCTTTCTAAGAAAAGCATTCAAAAGAAGCCAAAATATTATGCACATTTGCTGAGGTTGCAATATATCTGTAAATATAGATGTCTGCAAATTTTAGCACAAACACAATTTTTACAGGTGTACTTATAAACAATGGTATTCAAACACAACTACATAGTATCAATTATCCATATCCTTAGTGAATATTCATGAATGAATGCAAACAGATTATATTTGCAAATGCATAACAATACAAAATCTATTTTAAACAAATAAAATTACATGTGCAGACACATTACCTAGTATATTAATGTGCATGATTGCACAGATTGCAAATACATAAACTGCATATATACTACACACAGATAAGGCTCATCTAACAAAGCAGTTCAGCCCATACCTTGCAGTCAAATAGGATTTTAAGAGGAAGTGATGTTGAGTGTTATCAATCTGAGGATTCTGGGATTTGCAGTAATGTTGCCTGATGAACAGAGAGCACAGAAGCACCAGCAAGACTGCAGTTCCCAGTATCCTCTGAAAGGGGCAATCACATAGTATGTGGCGACCAATCACATCAGGATTAGGTATTTATAGACGTTTTTCTCCATGTAAGTGTACAGTTACTTATGTTATTAGAAAATACATCTCAAGAGCATATTGATCAAGTGTACACAGAATAAAATAAACTTTTTGACAACATTTAAAGTAAACCGTGAGTCAATCATAACTTCATGTCCTGCCACTGCTATTCTTAAACTTGTAGTTGCACATGTAAGCACTTTGCATCCTAACAACTTTATATATATGGTGAGCATAATTCATTTTATCACAGCTAAATATATACAATGAGTGTTGACTAAATATTGCATATATTGAAAAGTCAAGATCTTAATTGGATTTAATAATAATTGACATAGTGCTCTGTACAAGGAAAACATTTATACATTTTAATTTTTGTGTTCCTAATTACCTGTTGAAGTTTATTGTATTATGCAATTTGCAAACAGAACACACTCAAGTCTACAAATGAACTGTAACTGTAAGGAAACTGTAACTGTAAGGAAAAAGAACTGTAACTGTAGGGCACATAGACCAGGCACAATTATAACTGACTATATGCAAAATATATTATGCAGCCATAGCCAGGACTCAATGCTTAACATGCAACCATAGGAGCTCGCCCTGTTTGCAGACATCCCTTCCTCTGATTGGTGGTCTTCTGTCATGTGGTCTCCAGCAGTAGGTGTTTGGGAGTTGTGGTCATGCTGTCACTCAGCGGATACGTAATTCACTTTGTCGAAGACTACAAATCCCAGAATGTATCAGAATTAACAATCTGTCCTCCGTATCCATCCCAGTACACAGTACCGTTCTAGGGGCCAGATTTACTAAGCTGCAGGAAAGGAAAAGTGGAGATGTTGCCCATAGCAACCAAACAGATTCTAGCTGACATTCCCTAGTATGTAATAGGAAAGTGAGAAATAGAATCTCATTTGTCGCTATGGGCAACATCTCTATTTTTCCACACCTGCTGCTTAGTAAATCTGGCCCCTAGAATAGAAAAGGTTGTTAGATTGTCTTGGGTCCGGATTCACAGTTTTTGTCTTACGTACGTTACGTAAACTACGTACAGAAATGGTACGCATATAGCGTAAATAAGCTACTACACATATGTAGTAGCTCAATTCTTAAAACAATATACTTAAGGCGAAAACTACGTAACTGTGAATCCGGACCTTAAAGAGTTGGTGGTCCAGTGGCTTAAGTACCGGAGGCAATGGAGGCGCTGGCCTCCGGGGCATCAGCCCTTGATTGGGGGGCCCTTCTCCCCCATTCAGAGCTGGTGCCTGCAGCTGCTGTCGCTCACGGGATATAGGAGCCGCAGATTGTTTGCAAGTAATCTGTGTCTCCCAAATATAAGCGGCAGCAGCTGCTCTGGATCAGTGAAGCAGGGAGCTCAGGGTCTGACTCTCTCCCTGCAGCTTCCAATCGTTGCATCAGAAGCTACAGGGGATACATAAAAAATACAGAATACTCACACACCTGCTCCCCTACATACCTCTGATGAGAAGAATAATTTACTTAAGGAAATAAACTCCAAAGTAAACATACCATGTGAAAAGAATCTGATTGGTTGCTTCGGGCAACACCTCTTATTTCCTTTTTTTTACCTAATACTTTTTAAAATGCACTTGGTAAATCCTATCTAGAATCTAATCATTTGATTTGGCCAACAAACTACAACTACATGTTTCCAAATTCCCCTAGGAGGGATGTGATGCTACTGTGGCCGCTTGTTTTAGCAGGCCAAGTGGAGCATTGTCTGTCCTGGAAGCCACAAGCGTCCCAGTGTCTGTAGGGATGGCCATAGCCCATGATTAATGGCGTGGCGAGCCAATCCTGGCTCGCTGCATCACAGACCCCTGCCCTAGTGATGGACAGTGCAGCGTGCAAATCCCCATAACAAGCCCCCCCCCGCAACATAGGTGCCTCATGGGAAGGAGAGGTGAGTATAGGGGCATTGCTGGTGCAAGGAAGGCCTTGGGAGCAGGTAAGTCAGAGTGCCCTTGGGTTACCAAGAAAACAGCTTACTGCTGGACCACCAGAGTATAGGGCCCAGAGAAGGGTAATAAAGAAAACAAGGCCTATTGGAGAGAAGTCGGCCATCTTGCTCCTTTCATGTGAAGCCTGACTACACCCAGGGATGTCAGATGACACAAGCAATACTATGAAATTTCTTATTTTTATAATGAGGCATATTTTCCTATTTTCCCAAATAGTAAAAAATCTGTCATTTTCTCACACTCTTCTGGAACATTATCTTCCTAACAAAAAAACAGCAAGTATAGAGCACACTGAGCTCTGAATTTCCAAAACTCTGACAACAAGGTACAACTTTTCTGAAAAGAAAGTAGAAAAAAAATTTCACATTTTCCACTTTCACCTATTCCAGTTTTGTCATTTTAAATTGTTTTCCTATAAATGATTCTCTATGGACAGGTGGAAATGTCATCTTAATATATAAAATACTTTCTAAGTTACAGCCCCTCAAAGACCACGCCCTCAAGCTGAGAAAGTGTTCTGGAAACACGAAACAAGTAGCTGAAGGACTGCTCCACTACTTAGGGCTTTGTGATCCGTTTAAAGAAGCTTCTAGCCACTGCACAGGACTTGATATCTTTCCTACAATTGTGCGGTTTCCATCCTGATTGCCAGTGTCGATTTGTGAGGTTGCTATACCGTATTCAATCTGAAGACCGGGAGAAGAGGAGCCGTATTAATTCCCATGGATTGGGTAACCTCTACACAGTCAATTTACTCTTGATGCAAACCTCTATCATGACCTTTTCCATTAGGTACAAAATGCTCTACTCCTAAGCGTCCAACTGTCAGTTACTATGGTAACCACCTTTGCTAAAGAGAACTATGATTTTCAAACATCAGTTAATTCATTAAAACCAGGTGAGTGACAGTTGGAAGCTCAGGAGCGGAGTATTCTGTACCTAATGGAAGGGGTCATGTTGGAGGGTCTGCATTACTGCTCTCCAATATATGAGGATTTAATTGGAAATATAATTTCTGAGAACCTTTATTTGACTGCTATTATTTACCGATGAATGCTCTATATGAATTATTGACACTATAAAACAGTAATTTTCGCAGATCTAATTACCCTGACTGCGAATCATAGTGACTCTACATAACTGCTAAATGCTGTGTAACTTTTTATGATTGCTTTTGGCAAACTTGTAGTATCGTGGACCCGCACGGAACCCGAGGCGGAGAGATCTCCGGCACACAGTAATGCACACCATTATACACAGTAATTCACACCACACACACACCATGTACACACAATAATACACACCACACACACACTATGTACACACAATAATACACACCACACACACACCAACACAGTAATACACACAATTGTTTGCCGGTGGGGCAAGTTTGCCGATAGCAGAAGCAATTGAATTATGGATGATTCAATTGCTTCTGCGGGCCGGACCATATGATGCCGTGGGCCGAATCCGGCCCGGAGGCTGGAGGTTTCCCCATCCCTGTGCTATAGAATTAGAAATGGTTCTTAATGATGTTCACAGGATAGATTAACATGAACCATTTGTTCTCTCTCTGTGGGCCCGATTCAATTAAGGTGAAATCGTTCGCTGGCGTATTTTTAACGCTAATTTTTGCAAAATAACGGGCGGTATTTTTTTTGCTATTCAATTATTTTGCAGCGTTAAAAATACGTCTTTTTTTAACGATAGCGTTAATTAAAAATTTGCGCCTATGAGAGGTGCGGATTTTTAACGATACCGTCTTTTGACCCGACAGGGCATGCTGATGCTTGTAGAACTACAAGCATCAGCGTGCCCATGGATGCCAGGGTCCGCTGCGCAGGTTCCTTGGTAAAAAAAAAAAACCTTTTTGGAACGTCGCAACTCACTTCCTTCTAGCAAGAAATGCCAGGTTATTGGCCAGTGTCTGAAATATTGTGAGAACAATTGAATTAGCGTATTCTTTACACTAAATGATCGGCAAAGGCGTCGTATTTTTTCAGAGGCAATATTTTTTAAATTAACGCCGACAATTGAATCGAGCCCTGAGAATGCGCAAGACACACAGAGGAAAGGTCCATAAAATCTGTAAAAACCTGTAGCCTACAGCCTGCACACACACCACAATTTAAACCCCATCGGCAAACTTGGGCAGTGATCCCTCCGCCGTGCTCGGGTGCCCGATACTGCAAGTTTGCCATTGCTTTTTTATTTATTTGATTGTATTTTATATAAATAAATGTTATTGATTCTAAACACATCTGCGTTGTTGTAGTGATTCAGCCATCGCAGATATTTATGTATTTACTCTGTATTATCTCATTTGCATGCCAAAGCTGTATATAACATTTCCGCTCTCTCTCCTTAATTAGCCTTTTTGGGGGGCTTTTTTAGGAATGGTTTGGGCTTGTTTTTATTTCACAGTTGGTAACACTGATTCTCTGGTGTTACATCTCTAAATAAAGAACCAAGTAAAGAATATACTTGGTATGTTACTAATTGTTATGCAGTTCAGAAAAAAAACTGTATACAAAGCATAAAAATAAGGGAACGAACAAAAGCAATCGTATACAGAACCTCAATTATAAGCATACACATTAGACGCATGACTGTAACTATGACGACACATCTGTGTTTACAAAACTATCATCCAGCCGTCGCCTACGTCTATGCTTAAAAGGCAACTATATTACCCTGCCCTTCTGTTGTGATCCCTTCCTGTGATTGGTTGTCTCATGTCACGTGGTTGCCAGCGCTAGTAGTTTGGGAGTTGTAGTCACGCTCTCACTAAGGGGGGCACGTAGCTTCGACGTCAAAAACAACAAATCCCAGAATGCCTCGGGCATAACAACACGTCCCCCTGTCTCTATCCCAGCACTTCCCTAGCCTTAAACTTCACTTCCTCCCAACACAACGTGAGTGGACTAAGGTATTTCTTACCTGTGCTGTATGTGAAACGTCCAGTGGTACACTGAGTTCACTAGGGCTATACACACACACAATATTTGGCATGCTAGTGGCAGCGGCTGTGGGGGACTACAAGTCCCATCATGTCCAGCCCTGTATTACTTTCAGGCTACCTGGGAATGCAGATTCACAGACGTGTTGACTTTATGGCATTACATTGTTTTAGGCAGAGTTTGAGTCTTGTTTCTGTGATTTACATAACTTCTATACTTCAGAGTACTTCTAGGATTACAAATGTGAAAGAAGGGTTTAAACTAGTGGTATAAGTATAGGTGGCATGACAAGTTAGGGAACTAGAAGTGGCCCCATGTATAATAGGGAGCAGATCAGTGCTGCAATGCATCAGGCTTGCATGAGAGATGACAGGTAACCTCTTGCCTGTGGCAGGGGATCCTGACTCCTAGGTCCAGCTTTACTAAGCTGTGGGTTTGGAAAAGTGGAGATGTTGCCCATAGCAACCAATCAGATTATAGTGCTCATTTAAATATTACATACTGGAAAATGTCAGCTAGAATCTGACTGGTTGCTGTAGCAACATCTCCACTTTTCCAAACCTGCAGCTTAGTAAATCTGGCCCCTAGAGTCTGATTCATTTGAAAGCATAGCCCGCATTATTTTGGTTGTGATGCTAATTGTGCGACTATATTGTGGATTTTTATATGCACTCCATAGAGGTGCATGGTAAAATCCAAAATAGCCAGTCATAAGCACAAATTAGCATCACGACCAAAATAATGCAGGCTTTGTATTAAAATGAATCGGCCCCTAATTTTTTTTTTCCCTTAGATCTGTCACACTTACAGCTCTATCATTAGTTTCCCACAACTTCCACAAGTTGTTTTTTATTTGTTTGTTCCTTATTATGTACCCCTGAGAATGTGCTCCTTCATAAATATACCACAACAAAACTCCCTGTTCTGCATTCTCCTTAATTTCCTAGTCATGTTTGTGTACATGATATGCTGTAATATCTATTTTCCATTATATTTATATAAAATATGTGTTCGGTAGGTTATATCAGGTCTCAATCATCAACAAATTTTGTAAATATTATTATGGCCCGTATTCAGAGTACTGGACGTATGACATATACGTCCGGTGATTTTTACTGCACATGCGTAGTAATTTTTTTTACGTAATTTCCTTATCTTTTTCTTACGTAGATTGCGTAAATGCGGTCCGAATACGTAGATTATGTTAAAAAATGACTACGCATGCACAGTAGTAAAAATCGCTAATCACAGGACATATATGTTATACGTCCGGTGCTCTGAATACTGGCCTACGTCTTTTTCTACTGCGTTACATTTTGTTGTTGAATAAAGTATAAACATTTAATGTTTACTAATTATATTGAATTCCTTCCTGTTAATACTACACAGTTTACTGTTTATATCAGTGATGGCTACTAGGGTCCCATGCAGCACTCTGAGCTGTTACCAGTGGGATTGTTTTGTTGTTATACACAGGACCGGATAAAGAGTGTTTCACATTCTACTACCTGCACTTTAAATTAATAGATACTGACAAAATTATTAAATAGACCCCATCATTAAAAAGAGAGAATCCACTCTAGTGACCATCATACAGAACACACTGCAACCTAGTGGCCACCAATCAATACACACTTCATCCTAGTAACATCTATAATACCCCGTTCACACTGAGAGAATCCACTCTAGTGACCATCATACAGAACACACTGCAACCTAGTGGCCACCAATCAATACACACTTCATCCTAGTAACATCTATAATACAGAGGCAGCATTTTGTAACCACAATGTAATCAAAAAGGAATTTTTACAAGTGTCATAAAATACAGAAACTATTCTTGTAACCACAGTGCAAAAAAGAAATGCAGCGTTGTATGTGTTTTAACAATACATATATATCATTAATATGACTGCCACACAATACGACCTCCATCAACAAAAAAATGTCCTTCTTTTAAAAATGATTTACTTCATAAAAATCATAAACTTCTTCCTTCCCAATAAATTAAACCTCACAACATTAAATACATTTTAGAGCTCCGTGGAGACCTGTTGATGGTTAATTGTTGCTTTAAAAGGTATTTTTGGACTTTTGACATAGGAATTTGAAACCGCACTGTAATATCATCCAATCTTACTCATTCTGATCAGTTTTGTTTCATCGCTTTTAACAGCTTGAGCACAATTTAATTGAGAAATTCAATAATAATCCATATAATAATCTATACTAAAATAATTGACCTGTCTGTAGTTTTACAGAAAGTGTTTTATCCTTCAAATGTTTCTCATCTCCGTTTCTTTGTGGTCCTCTCTTCATTGGTTATTTAATGCATGTTATCATTCACAGTCTCCTGGGTCTCACTAATGATTGCCACAATGAACAAGAAGCAGTTGACGGAAAAGATTTTAAATCATGCACTGGGAATCATCTATTTGCTGACTGGAGAGGTGAGTGAGATGTACTATGCTGATTTGCAGCAGTGCATTAAGACAAGTGATAAATGGCAGGACAAATGGTGTATAGCAAAATAAGAAATTATAGAAGTCAGGGTTCAACAAACACTGGTCGCCATAGTTACTAGAAATCGTGTCCTAACGACTAGATTGACATGGAGAATCAACAGCAGTTTTATCTCCACGGCCTCCCTTTCTCGCTCACTGAAACTGCGGGGATAGAAGCTCACAGTAGCGTCTCTTCCTGCCATTTTAGAAGGCAAGATATTAGTGGCTGCGAAGTGACCTCACCAGTGGATAAACCGTTGTGGTTGCTCCTCTGCGTCATTCTTTATCAGCAAGCATGGGCGACAGTGGAGAAAACAGGAAGTCAGAGGACCTCAAAGGGGAAGTAACTAATAGATGCTAACTAATGATAGATATATATTTCATTTGATGTTTTTACAACAGGCTATATATGAAAAAATATGTTATATGGACAATCCTGTGCATGTGTTGTAATGTATATGCACATTGTCCGAAACACATTCTCTTTTAGAACCTGGCACCTAAATGCAAAATAAAATTAAATTTGTGCTCTTATATAAGTACATTTACTTTCCTAAGTACATGTGACATTTATTCTATCTTGTGATCTGTATTCTCATTCTATAGGAATATGTGGTTGTGAAGAAGATTTCTCCACACAATAACTCACATCCGCAGACTGGGGAGGTGAGCATTGCTTAGCAGTATCAATGGGCTGTCTCATCTGTATCCAAAAGGTGGGGATGCGGTTGCCGGTCCAAGGGACTGTATTTGGAACATGATAGAGCTGCCAGCTAGGAGTTTAAGGGGAAGGATAGGCTGTGGGGCATTGAGGGTTAGGGCTGACGGAGAAGGTTAGGGTTAAGCTGTAGGAACGGGAGAGTTAGGAAAGGGTAGGGTTAGGTTAAACCACTTACCTTTTGGTGGATGAGTGTTCGCGACTCCAGCAGTGCCATTTCCACCGTTTTCTAAAATGCACTTCCAGCGATTGTTGTAGAGTCAGGATAACCAATGTAAATCCAGCTACACATTATGCAATGTCCCCAGTGATCAACATAATGGCCCAATAGCTGGGACATTGCAGAATGCAGACACACTTCCCAATTGGTGGGGCTATCTTCCCAAGGTCTTGGATACAACCTAATTTGATTGGCCAAGGGTCAGATTATAGGGTCAGTGCATTAGAGTCAGCTTTCTTTCTGTATTAAATATCTGTCTGTCTGTTTTAGGTACCAATAAAATGTGGTGACATCTCAATCTATTTCTCCATGGAGGAGTGGGACTATATAGAAGAACACAAGGACCTCTATAAAGATGTGATGATCAAAAATCACCAGTCCCTCAGCTCAATGACAACGCAAGCAGAACTCAGCTCAGGTGATAAATGTTTACCAACTAGGTCAGGCCTGGCCAACCTGCGGCTCTCCAACTGTTGTGAAACTACAATTCCCACAATGCTTTAACTGCATAGGAATAGCTGATACCTGATAAATAAAGCATGCTGGGAGTTGTAGTTTCAGGACACCTGGAGAGCCACAGGTTGACCAGGAATGAACTAGGTTTTCAGATTCCCGCATAATGTTTAGGCCAAGGCTTTCAGGAAAAAAAAAAAACTAGTTTGCTTTGTGTTTTATGAACTCTCAGAAGCTTTTGATCAATTAGAAGGTCTTTGAATCAGCAGACGTTTTTAGTGTAGTGATCTGCATCTGCGAAACAGTTTAGCTCTTTATACACGTTATGGCTGCCCATCCTATACTGCAGGTTTATTACGAATTGAATTGATACCATATTCTAAACCAACCTCAAGAAAGTATGGCTTAAAACTTTTAAGGATCGTTATCTCATATTGGATAATCCTATGGATTACATAGGCACTAGGTAATTACCAGATAATTCTAAAAAGAAAAATGTGTGTATCTTTTTTTGGCACTTTGGACTGTATTCACAACTAAGAGTGAGTTAGGTGTGGACAGATCCGCACCTAACTCACCTGTCCAGCCCCTAATCCCCCCCCCGTTTTTAGGTACCTTAAGAGTGTCATAGAGCTACCTTTATCTTACCATGTGTAGTTTCCTTCTTAAGAAGGAAACAACGCAAGGACAATGGGCCTGATTCAGAGATCCGGAACTAACGATAGTTCCGTGCGTATATTTAGGGTCGGATCGTTCTGGTGGGTGTAACCTGTTCTGACCTGCCACTTAGATGCGTATATTTGCAGCCCGATCGCAGACGGATCTCTGAATCAGGCCCAATGTCTCTCACCTCCCTCCCCGGCTAATCCAAATCCCTCCCACTTCTACTAAATCCTACCTGAGGCAGCATTACGCCGCCTCTTTTTAACTAAACTACTCCATGCAGTTTTTCAAGGCCGCACGGAGGCAATCTATGTGCTTAACTGTTACGCAGATTGCGTAAATGTATTACTGTGCACGCGCAGTACGTAGATTCTTCAAAAATATGCACCTGAGCTTATTAGGTATGAATCCGGTCCTATTTATTACCAGATAATTCTAAAATAAAAATTGTGCGTTTTAGTGTTATTTTAAGGTATCCTCTTAAGAATTATGTAAGCGAGTTATATTGTACAATGCACCATATTTGTTTTTGTTTGTTTATTCCCTGCTGTAATTTGCAGACTTGCAGGAGGATGACATAGAATGTTTGTCAATAAAGGACGTGGAGGAAGATGCTCACAATAAAGAGAATGTTGAACCTATAGAACCTTCTCCAAGCATTCCTGTTGGTGAGTTAGAAATAGTTTGTATCAGTGTCGTAATTCAGCCATCGCAGCAGCAATTACATCTCCTCTAAATGGATATCTAAATCCTGTCCATTACTGCCATCTGTAAGTCTGATTTACACATTGATTTAATAAATTCAGCAGCTTTGATTTGTATTGTATAGGTGAGGTTAATGACAACATACTGACTGTTGATCAAGTAGAGGCGACCGATGAGGGAAGTTATCTGAAGGATGAGACAGAGATAATCGCTGATGTAACAGGTGAGGTCCTATCATGGGGGCATTGCCCAGGGTAGATACTCTGCCAGTCAGACGGTCATAAATTCACTGGTAAAATTGTAAATATAATGTATTATAGCATGTTATGCTTCTGTCCTTCAATAGTAAACGAGACCATGCTACAATTTAAAATAAAAAATCAGGAATAGTAACTTCTGTTCTGATCACATCATTCACAGAGCACAGTGATAGAACTTTAACCTTCGTGGCAGTTAGGTATATGTGAGCAGTGTAATGATATTGAATAATTATTGTACAGGAGGGCGCTGGGGGACTAAATAGAACGGTGGAGGGGAAACTAAGGGGGGATGCTGCCCAATTTCCCAAGGAGGTTATCACCTAACCCCACCAAGAGTAAATAGAATTGAATGGAAAAAGAGGGAAAATGGGCGCTAAATGTGCAAAGTGACCGGGAAGTAAATATTGTAAATATAATATTAATACAAAGTGCTAAAGGGCAATAAATAGAGTTGTTATGTAATGATAAACTTCTTGATAATATCTAACAGCTCTTCACAACCAGAAAAAAATATAAAATACTATAAAACGTAAACAGGTGAATTGTTGTGGAGGGGGTAACGTAAAACAAGTAAATAAATAATTAGCGGTGATCTCTCAGTCCATAGAATATACCAAAAAGACCTTAAAACACAACGGGCCTGATCCAGAACTACGCCTCGGAGCGAATTTACGCGTGGCAGAGCCGTAAAATCACTGTTTTGTACGCACTGCGCATGCACACCATAGAAAATACACACATTAACGTAGCGTAATTATGAACGTATGTGCCATTCACGTATGTGTCGCGTAAATACTTACGTGTGGGCGTGCCAATTTTACGTTACTCCAAATTACGTGTGAAATACGTGAAGTAGGCGGGGGGTGGTATTTAAAGTGTACAGTATGGGCGTGCTTAGCTGCGGAAATTCGTTCAGCCCATACGTACGTGTGCGTATGACAGCGGTTACGTTGGAAAAAGTTAAGGTAGGCTTTGAAAAGCGTATCTTGACAAAATACGTCCGTGCAAGGGGTGTGCCGAGGGGAGTGTAACGAATTTACGCGCACGAAAATACGCTCCGCGAATAAACGTTCGGCAAACGTAGTTCTGGATCTACCCCAATATTTCTATAATGTGCAGGTACCAGCAGTATTACAAGTTGGTGTGGTGAGGGTAACATAAAACAAGTAATAAATAATTTGCAGTGATCTCTTACTCCATAAAATATACCAAAAAGACCTTAAAACACAAATTTTCTACAGTAGTATCAAAAGTGTCCTTTGAATATTGCAAACTGCAAGTTTGAAACGTTGTCTTTGCAGGTACCAGCAATATCTAAAGTGTCCTTTGAATATTCCAAGTTAATGTTTGAAACGTTATTTTTGTAACACCTTTGGGTAGATACTCAATGTCTCAATGTTTCTCCTTCAGGAAAAAAATATACAGTCACGCAGCAACGTCAGTAGGAGAAGTAGCAATGAGACTCACAGTTTGGTTGGTAGTTTGTAGATGCTGATATCCGAGTGCTGTCTCTTAACTCTTCCCCTTGATGGACTTTAATTCCTAAGACGGGATGGATGAATTCTTTTCTTGATGTCTGTCATTTTCTCCTTAGTGTTTATAGCTCCTTTTCTGGATGATCCTTCTCCTATGGTAGTGTTATCCTCCGATAATAGTAGTGATTATCCGATGGGACGTGCTGGCAGAAGGGGGATAAAACCCTCGTGTAGAGGATGTCGGGGGGGACCCGATCCCGGAATGAAGATTTAAGGAAAGCGTATTGAAGATAAAAATTATTTTTATTTAGAATAAAGCAGATAAAAAATAATGATATAATAATAAAAAAATATACTATAAGGAAAAAAGAGATGCGGTAGCATACCATTGAGCATCGCACTGTAAGTAGATGACAACGGGAATTAACTCACAGAGCGGCGCACACTGATAGGACAACACAGTAATGGTTTCTTTGAACTGCTTAACCCCTGCCGACGCGTTTCAGATCGTAAAAGATTCTTTATCAAGGCTAATTTTCTATGCATTGTAATGATATTGGTTGTCCTCTATTCCTGGTACCTACTTATGATTACCCACAGGTGATAGATTACCGCCTGCATACATACTTCTGTCCCAGGACTGTTTTATAAAATATTATACCACTATTGACTCTGAAATTGCAAATATCACTTTAGGTCCAGATTCACAGTCAGACGAAAGCTACAGTTCACGTAGCTTTCATCTTACGTACATTATTTTAAGAATTGAGCTACTACGCATGCATAGTAGCTTATTTATGCTATCTCTGTACCATTTCTGTACGTAGATTGCTTAACCGCGCTTACGCAATTTACCAGAAATGGTACGTAGATAGCATAAATAATCTACTATGCATGTGCAGTAGCTCAATCCTTAAAATAACGTACGTATGTCAAAAACGACGCAACTGAATCCGGAGCTTAGTATGTAAATAAAAAAAACTGGCAGAAATTGTCAATTGATGCGTATAATATTAATGTCAGAGTTCTGTAAATTACGTGGTGTTTTGCCAACTGAAAAACATTTGGTAAGAAGATATCTTATTATAAATGGCTAAGGTTGGTGTGTTTCATGTAAGCTGCCCTATAGTCAGTCACACATATCATTGGAAGTAAGCAATTTAGTGAATTGCTTGTATTGTTATTTTTTTTAGTAACATCTTAAACATTATTTTTATAGATGATTCTATGGGGATGAGAACTATAGATGAGTCCCATCAAATAATCAGCCCAGAGGAAGGTACTTTTCAAAACACCTACGTGTCACAGGAGTTCCATGGAGAAGACCTAGATAATAGCTTTCATGCTGATTCTTGTGATTTCATTACTAACTCAGTGAACAGTCAACAGAAGCCATTTTCTTTGGATGAAAGTTCCATCCCTGAGAACAGTGCATCATGGGAAAACATGCATGTCGGGAAAAGGAAAAGCCGGAAGCAAGACCTGCATTCCAAAAAGGATTATATTGATTTGGACATGATACAAGAAGACGATGAGCTTGACGAACTGGAGAACAGTTTTTCGTACAAATCCTGTCTCGCTTTACACCAGGAATCCTCCGCTCCTTTTATTTGCGGGGAATGCGGGAGGTGTTTTATCTCTGAGCCCTCTCTCGCGGAGCATATGAAGAAACATTCAGTGGAGAAGCCGCATAGATGCCACGAATGCGGGAGAGAGTTTGAGTACAGATCTCGCCTCATTGTCCACCAAAGAACACACAACGGGGATAAACCCCATAAATGCAATGAATGCGGGAAGGACTTTAATTACCGATCGCGTCTTCTTGTGCATCAGAGGAAACACACAGGGGTGAAGCCTCATAAGTGCAATCAGTGTGGGAAGCAGTTTGACTACACATCCCATCTACTTAGACATCAGAGAACACACACATGACGGAGGGGTGTTTACTTCCCTGGATGAAGTATGGGGTCTCCTCTAGTTCCTATATGCAGACAGCTCTCTGTTGGTATATAACCAGTGTAGGGGATATCTACTGTTGCCATGTGTACCATGGAAATTCATACTGCTGCTGCAGATTATGCAATGTGAGTGGGGTATAGAAGAAACAGCCATATGTCTGGATAAAGGCCTTGCAACATGGTGGTTATTCCTACAAGAGGTCCAGCAATGGTAAATTTACAGATCTCTGTGTAAAACGGCAGTTTCGTAATAAGACTTTGGCAGGCCAGTCTCTGAAATCTGCAATAACAAACATATGAACTCCATATGCCAAAATGATAGAACTCCACAGACAGTAACTCAATATCTAAACCTAGACACCAGTTTGACCATTGCTGGAGTCAGGGAAGACTTGTTGAGAGATATACAGTTTTTCGTGTAAGGGGTGGTTACATAGCTCTGGAGTTTTGTCCATACCTAACCACTTAGGTATAGTTGTTCAACAATTCCTTTCAATAGTAAAGTGGAAATTTTTGATCTTTATAAAGTTATTTATAAAAAAAAAACCTGTAAAACAAACAAAACACTTTGCGTATTAAAGTATACAGAACACAATTTATATTTGCTAACTATCAGTCTATTGACAGACTGTAATAAAGAAACAAAAATGGTCGGTCTTCAAGAAGATAAAAAAAGTATTCTAGAAGGACACCTGTTCCTGACAGGGATTTTTTAGAAATGATGAGGAATGTTGTCATTTTCGGATATATTTTATAATTTAGGTTTTCTTTAGAAGGAAATGGTTTTTCCTTTCAACCGCAATGTTACTACACAAATAAATATTTTATGTTCTGTACTGTTTGTTATGAGAGCTTGAACTGTAACTGTATTGAATGTATGTTGAAAAGAAAACTGGTTAAAATCAGGGATGTATATACCCAAAAAAACTGAATTCTGGGAAAAATGTATATATACAACACAGTGCAAAGGTTTTAGGCATCTTTGGAAAAAATGCTGCAAAGTAAGAATGCTTTCAAAATATGTGTTATCAATTAACAAAATGCAAAGTGAATGAACTGAAGAGACATCAAAATAAATCAATATTTGGAGTATCCACCCTTTGGGCTGGATCCAGACTTAAGTAAGTGCTTGAAATTAGTAACTCCTGGGTTAAACCATGTTGATTGCAGGGGGAGTCAACTTAATTGTATTCTTTGCATGCAGAGATATAGCTTTGAATTGCTTACTGCACACAGATACTGACCAGCTTTACTATCACACTGTTATTTAGACTTGGGATAGGAAACATCACCTCTCAACTCTAATACTGTTTGCAACAGATGAATTATGACTCCCCTGCAATCAACATGGTTTATCTCAGGAGTAACTCATTTCAAGCATTTACTTAAGTCTGAATCCAGCCTTTTGCCTTTAAAGCAGCATCAATTCTTCTAGTTACACTTGCACACAGTTTTTGAAGGAACTTGTCAGGGAAGTCCCACATCTTGGAGAACTAACCACAAATCTTCTGTGGATGTAGGCTGCTCATATCCTTCTGTCTCCATGTATTCCCAGACAGACTCAATGATATGAGATCAGGGCTCTGTGGAGTCCATATCATCACTTCCAGGACTCGTTGCTTCACTTTGTCAAACAAACTGTCCAATGTTAGTAGTTGAGTCGCTTGCCCTTGTTTCCACATCGAAGGTATGATTTTTTTGGCTGCAGTTCCTCCATGAAGACCCCTTCTGACCAGATTTCTCTGAACCGTAAATAGATGTACCTGGGTCCCCCTGGTTTCTGCCACTTCTGAGTTGATGCCACTGCTGGACCTCTTCCAATTTGGAAGTTATCCATGTCTTCCACAACCGCACCTTTTGTAGCTGAGTTTGGCTGTTCCTCACCCAGTTTTAAGCGTCCCACACACTTATTTCTCTTTCAGGTAATGATCGTGTTTCAACCTTCATATGAAAATTATTATCACCTGGGGCTGGATCCAGACCTGAGAACGTCAGGCCACTTACACACTTAAGGTGCTCTCCAGATGCCCTCTATCGTAACACTAATGTAGCGAGAATCGTACGGAACTTGGTTCCATTTCCCCCAAAAAATGGGCTGTGCTTCCCCTCTGCCCGCTAAAGTGGGTGGGGGGAAGCATGGTAATTGTACAGTGTGGGAGGAGGCTCCCACACTTGCGCTGATCTGCACGATTGACTTAAGGTAGGCTTATGGTTGTGTAAGCTGCCCTAAAGCCTACACAGAGGGGAGTGACGGGGCGTTCACTCCCCTCTCTGTCGGACGGACAGAACCCCACATGTACGGGGGTCTAGATCCGGCCCCTGTTTAGTATGATTAGTTATGATATAAGGTATAATCCTACAAAATCCCTGACTTTGTGCAAGTGTACCTATATACACTTATTTCTGCAATTCGTTCACCACTAAAATTAATAGTGCTCATAAAATAGTACTAGTTATGGAAATATTTACAGTACACAAACAAACATTTAGAAAACAATAACAAACCTACCCCACTCACCAAAATTTTCATTATTTTCATTACAGGCATCCATATAAGAATAACAGTAGAAATACAGTTTCTTTATACAGTTAAGATGAATAAAGATTACGAAGTAATACTTCAAACTTTACAATTCTTAAATAAACATAACTCAAGCAATACCTAAAGCCCAACTATCCTAAAAACCACTTCTAGCAAAGGCTGGCCGTAGCAAAAATACTTATTCAGTCCTAATAATACTACTAACTGTTTGAATCTTTTTGAACCAAATATGGGAGCTAGTCACCAAAGCCCTCAACTTCGCTGGAAACAACATGGCATACGAGAGTTGGATATCTCTAAGTCGACGCTTTGCAGGAGGAAACTATGCCCTTGTTTTTTGTACCTCCATGGCAAAGTCGGGGTTTGCTGAGATGGTGGCATTATCCAGCTTGATAGGTCCCGTCAGTCTGGAGAGGCAAAAAATGGAGTCACGAATACCTAAAATGGAGTATCTTGGCAATTAAAGTGCGTGGTGGGGCCCCCGGCGGCGGGGCCTGTGGAGACAAGCGATGCGCCCTCTCTATGGCGAACTAGTTAGAGAAAGACTCCCTGCCGTACACATGAACCAAAAGATCCTCCAGGAAACGTGCCGGGTCAGCCCCCTCAATTCGCTCTGGAAACCCCACAAATCTTATATTATTACGCCTAAGCCGGCCCTCTAAATCCGATATTTTGGACTTCCAGGAATTTGCTTGGGAAGTAAGAGCATCCAGTTGTTCCCTCATGGGGCCGGTGAGATCCTCAAGTGCAGATATCCGATGTTCTTCCTCTCCCATTCTTTCACGGGCCTGCTGAAGCTCCTGTCTAATAACGGACAAGTCCATTTGGACCCCCCCAATTTTGCCGGCTAGCCGCAATTCAGAGTCCGTAATGGCTTGAAGAACTTTTGACAATGTAGGAGAGGGAGAAGATTCCGATTGCGTCTCCAGCTCCGATGCAGGGGTAGTTTCACATGAGGATGATGCGGCACTCTGGGAGCCCGTTGTGGAAGTAGAACGGGCGTATCTCTCAAGTTTAGCTGCTGCTCCTGCGTTGCTGGATTTTCCCATGCTGAAATATGCAGTAAAAGTAGGTAGTTGTGCCTCCAGCAGGATTGCCCTTAAACTTGAGAAGGCAGATTAGATTTACAGGTAGGTAGTTGTACTTCAAACAGAATTGCCCTTAAGCTGAAACTTGAACAAGCAGGTTAGATACACAAGTAGGTAGTTGTGACTCCAACAGGATTACCCTTAAGGTGAAACTTGAGTAGGCAGATTAGACTGACAAGTATGTAGTTGTGCATCCAGCAAAATTACTCTAGGCGGAGGCTAAATCCAGAAGAGTGTCCTTTATTACAGGATAGGGGCAAAAAGGCAGCCTGGTCCGTGACTATGACTACTCAGTAACTTCCAAGTAGCCTGCGCTTCCCCAGCATCTCACACTCTGTGCTCTTAAGTGAGGAGGAAGATGGCGCCCTCCCGTCCCAGCGCGTGTATTTTTTGCGCCACTGAAAACATGGAAGGAGAGCAGGGACCCAGGGACAACACCACCACCACTCACAGACACAATGATTCCTCTCCCAGACCGCAGCGGACTCCCTGCAGCCAGCCAGCCAGCACAACAGGAGCACACAGGATCCTCCAGTTGACCTGCACCACCAGACACGCCGTCCTCACACTCAGAAGCTCTCCAACCGCACCGCACAGGATGCCGAGACCGCAGCCAGGCAACAGCCGCCGATACCTCCACAGTTCTTCCCCAGGTACTTGTGACACAAGACAGAGGCGATACAACCGGAAAAAAAATGGATTATGGCGGATTTTAACGGGAGCCCCGGGACAGCACGTCCTACGCCATCAAAGTCCAAGCCCCCCTCCCCCCCCCAGGGCCTGATTTACAGATAAGAAGGAAATAATGACATGCAGATTCACAAAACTGTGCAGCAAAGTGGCAAATGTACTTCCATTACACACCCCTTCTTACGGATCTAGCCACGGAGTTGAACTCTGCGGAATGGGTTTCCTATGTAACATATGGATCGCACAATGTGCATGAGATCGCCAAGCTGTGCACACAACCTGCATATATTTTGTCACACGCCGCCGCATTGCCACAGCAGCATGTATCTACTCACCGCTCGGCCGTCCTGACGCTCTCTCCCCACCCTCCGTGCTTGCGTATAGCGTCTCCAGGCAACCTAGGACGCGCTTTCTCCCCATCTGTCGGATTACTTGTTGAATTAGGCGCGAATGGCAGTGCGCAGCAGTGCTGGTTATAGCTTTCTGTTTGGTCCTTATAGCCTGCTCTCCTTGCCTTGTGCCCTCTTGCTGTTTATTCTGATTTTGAGTGCCCCATCGTTGCCCAGCCTTGTTCCGGCCTGTTATCCTCTTGTTTGATATCCCCTCTCTTCTCCTTGCTGTTTAATCCTTCTCTGTGTTAACCCCCTCCGTTCCTGAGTGTCTGTATTTGTATCTCTTTGGGGATTTCCTCCAGTGTAAAGCTGGCCATACACTAGAGCGATTATCATCCCGATCTTCGAATTATCGTGGATTGGTCGAATTATCGATGTAGTGTATGGTGCCGATTATTGTCAGAAACGGACGATAATCAAAAAATAATGGCTGCCGTCCGATAATCCGATCGGGTGGTTTACAATAAAAATTATCGTTTATCGCTAGCGATATCGGACAGTGTGTGGGCATTGCAGATAATCGTGCTGCAGAAACCCACACACTGACAGGCTGCAGCGCTATGCCCTCTCCCCCTGTCTGGCTATACAGCGCTGTATAGCCACACAGGGAGAGAGGACACAGCGCTGTATAGCCAGGCAGGGGGAGAGGGCATAGCGCTGTATAGCCAGACAGGGGGAGAGGTCATAGCGCTGCAGCCTGTCAGTGTGTGGGGTTCTGCAGCACGATTATCTGCAATGCCCACACACTGTCCGATATCGCTAGCGATAAACGATAATTTTTATTGCAAACCACCCGATCGGATTATCGGATGGCAGCCATTATTTTTTGATTATCGTCCG
>WWET01000210.1:431132-457179 GCA_011038615.1 Limnodynastes dumerilii | reverse complement strand
AGAGATTACCGCCCCCAGCCTGTGGCAGTGTAGGGTGCCGATATCGGGACCTTTCCCCAGGGGGAAATTGTCCCGTTTATCGGCAGCCACATGCTGGGAGCGATAATGGCTCTAGTGTATGGCCAGCTTAACTGTGTGAGTGAGTTTCCCTGTTTGTACTGTTAGTCTGTTCTGTATTGTTCCCCTTGGTCTAGTCTGTTCTCTGTTCATTGTTGTTTGTCCCAGTACAGTCCCTTCTGGTACTGACTTTCCCCACTTACCCGTTCTCTGTCATCCATTCCTCTTGCCCCTGCTTTCTCTAATCTTCCTCTCCCGGGCGTCGTGACCTGCAGGTAAATCTGCAGCACAAGTCTATCCTCACCATCAGAGGCTCTAGCGAAGAACCAGATCCTGCTAGACTCCGCGCCCTAGTCAGCCTCGTCCGCCTCTATCAGGCGACTAACCCGGTCCTCCAACCCAAGTAATTCCGGTGGTGTCGTAACATTATAACCGACCAAAATAGCATTCCAGCAGCCCTGCAGTCATCCGTTTTTGGCCATGGATGCTTCTGAAGCTATTAATGCCTTGATCGCAGAAGTCTCCCACCTTGACCATGTGGTTCAAACTCTCACTACCAAGGTTGAGTCTCAAGCACAAGCTATTGCTTCTCTTCACCCCCTCATCTGGCAGCAAGTCCTGCTGCTCCTGTTCAAGATATCAAAGCCCCATTACCAAATTGTTTCCTGGTAGATCGCTCTAAGTTTCATCTGTTCAAAAACAGCTATTTGCTTTACTTTCAGCTACGCCCCAATGCGTCTGGCTCAGATTTTCAGAAGGTGGGATTGATTATTTCCTTGTTGCAGGGAGAACCGCAAACCTGGGCTTTCTCTCTGGATCCAGCCCAGCCTGCTAGACAATCTGTGGAGGAGTTTTTCAATGCCATGGGTATTATCTATGATGACCCGGATCAAAAGTCCACGGCAGAAGCTAAAATTCACTCAATCCGTCAAGGTAAGAGGTCAGTGAAGGAATTTGGCGCAGAATTTCGGACCTGGGCCACCGACTGTCGTTGGAATGACCCTGCTCTGCGTTCTCAATTTCACCTGTGACTATCCGAACAGGTCAAGGACGCTCTGGTCCAATACCCAGCACCTCCTACTCTCGAGGACTTAATGAAATTAGCCATTAAAGTGGATTGCCGTCTCAAAGAGTGCAAGTTCGAAAATACTTTCTTCCCTTTTGCTATGTCCTCTATGCTGACCAGTGCCCTAAAAAGTCCAACCCTCCGGGAAACAATATGTCCAGATGAATACAGAGGAGATCCATCTGGGTATTCGTTTAACTTCCTCCTTAAATTCTCTCATGATACCCGATGTTGTCAAGACTTCATCCAGTTCTATATCTTCTCAAGCCTTCGTGGACAGTGGTGCAGCTGGCAACTTCATGGATTTAACTTCAGCGGAGAACTGGGGAATACCCACTCACCCCTTATCACCGCCTATCACTGCCTGCGGTCTCGATGGAGAACAGTTACCTGGAGTACTCATCTCCTGAATTTCAGAGCCTGTTCAACTTCTGGTAGGGGCTTGTCACTCGGAAGTCATCCAATTTTACGTCATTTCATCTGCTGTGGCCAAACTGGTCTTGAGCCACCCTTGGCTGAACAAACACAACCCTACCATTGATTGGACAGAAGGGGAGATCACTAAATGGGGGAGATCACTAAATGGGGAACCTCCTGTGAGTCTTGCCTTACCCTTCCTGTACGTAAAATTTCTTTGCCGGAGTCTGCTATTCCTCTTTAATATATGATGTTCCAGGATGTGTTCTCCAAAAAAAAAGGCAGATAAACTTCCTCCTCATCGGCCATATGACTGTGCTATAGACCTGGTACCTGGTGCCTCTTATCTTAAAGGGAGACTCTTTTCCCTCTCCATATCAGAAATGAAGGCCATGGATGACTACATTAGGAAGTACCTTTAAAAAGGATTCATTCGTCCTTCTCGTTCCCCCATGGGAGCAGGATTTTTTTTTGTATCTAAAAAAGGCAGGTCGCTCCGTCCATGCATTGACTTTCGGGCCTTGAATAAAATCACAGTCAAAAACAAGTATCCTCTACCCCTTATCACTGATCTTTTCGATAAGCTCAAAGATGCCACTATCTACACGAAAATCGACCTACATGGTGTTTATAATCTCATAACAACAACTTATTATATGACCATCACTTAATGAGTATACCTAACTTGTTCTCTTTCATTCTTTACTAAAATTCCCCTTATTTCTGTTACTAACACTGCGGTGTGACTGGATCACACAGAGCACTGAACACTTTTACCATGCAATCTGGCTGATCCGTTGTGTGATTTTATAGCACTTTCCCTTATGTATCAATCCCTAATATCCTATAGAGTGTAAGCCTGTGGCAGAGCCCTCTTACCCACCCAGTCTGTCTGTTACCACCCAGTCCTGTTATAATGATTGTTAAAATTGTAAAGCGCTACGTAATCTGATGGCGCTATATAAAAAGCTGTTAATAAATAAATAATAAATAAATAATACGTGAAGGCGATGAGTGGAAGACTGCTTTTAAACAGGTCACTACGAGTACCTTGTAATGCCCTTCGGCTTATGCAATGCCCCGGCAGTATTCCAAGATCTAATTAATGATGTTTTAAGGGACTTTTTGGGCATCTTTGTTATTGTCTACTTGGATGATATTCTCATCTACTCTAGCTCTCTCCAGGAACATTGGTCAAATGTCTGTCAAGTCCTTCAGAAGCTCCGCGAAAATCAGCTCTGTGCAAAGATTGAGAAGTGTGAGTTTGAAATTACTGAAGTGATCTTCTTGGGATACCTCATTACACCACAAGGCTTCGCCATGGATCCCGCCAAAGTTCGTGCCATCCTGGAGTGTGCTCAACCCACAGATCTCCAATCTATTCAAAGATTTATGGGCTTTGCCAATTATTACCGACGATTCATCCATACCTTCTCAGTTTTGATGACTCCCATCTCTGACCTTACTAAAAAAGGAGCAGATACTCGCAATTGGTCATTTAAACTCCTAAAAATCACCTTTACCACGGCCCCTATTCTCCGTCATCCTAATCCTGATAGACCGTTCATTGTTGAAGTTGATGCTTCAGACGTGAGGGCCGGAGCTGTCCTTTCCCAAGAGAATCCTACTGACAACCGTCTGTATCCTTTGTGCTTTCATGTCCAAAAAATTTTCTCCAGCTGAGAGGAACTATGATATTGGCAATTGGGAACTTCTGGCCATCAAGTTGGCCTTTGAAGAGTGGAGACATTGGTTGGAGGAGGCCAACCACAACATCACTGTACTCATCGACCACAAAAATCTTGCTTTTATTGAATCTGCTAAGAGACTCAACCCCTGACAGGCCCGATTTGCATTATTTTTCACCAGATTTTCTTCTTCCATTACATATCAGCCTGGTTCTCTCAACAAGAGGGCAGATGCCCTCTCTCGCTCATTTTTGTCTGAAAAACCTTCCTCATCACGACCATTGTCTATTATTCCTGCTAAATCCATCATTGCTGGATTCACCCAAGACTTACAGTCTCAATTGTTACAAGTTCAACACTTAAGTCCTGGAAGCAAACCATCAAATCGTTTGTTCGTTCCTGTGCCATTTAGGAAAAATGTTCTTCAAGAGGCTCACACGTCAAGGTCGGCAGGTCACTACGGTATCCAGAGAACTCTTTTCTTCCTTAACAGAACTGCCTGCCATGTCCAAAGATGTGAAAGAGTTTGTGAATGCTTGCACTATCTGTGCTCAAAATAAGTCCTCCAGACAACCACAGTGGGGTTCTCATCACCCTATGTATGTACCGGAACGTCCATGGACCCACCTGTCCATGGACTTTATCACAGATCTCCCGGAGTCCCAGGGTTGTACCACCATTTGGGTTGTCATTGATAGGTTCAGCAAGATGGCCCATTCCATCCCTCTATCTGGTTTACCATCTGCTAAAACTTTAGCCGAACTTTTTGTCAAAAATGTTTTTGGGTTGCACGGATTACCCTGGGATATTGTCTCAGATCGGGGCTCACAATTGATTGCCAGGTTTTGGAGATCTTTTTGCTCATTGCTACACATTAAAATCAGCCTAAGGGGAACATAACATATTTAAGTACATTATTTAGTGTAAATCAGGACCATAGTTACTTACATCGGTTTCCTCAGTGTTTGGAAGGTGGATTATGTTTAAACCCTAAATATTTGAACTGAAACATTGGAATTACAGCATTTTTTAAATCTTCTGCAACACTACTGTTAGTATTTTTATTGCGCATGTTTCGTTTATGTTCTAAAAAGAAAGTTTTTAGAATCCTAGTAGTTCTCCTGATTTATTTCTTTATTAAAAGGTTTTTTTAAACAGCACCATCCTGATGAACTAGAGTCCACACGAACAATTTATAAAGGATTTATTGGATATGTTTCTTTAGTAATTGTGGACTGGAAGCACATAGCCTTATGATGAATCGATATGCAAGTCAGGCATCTTGAGCTCCCACACAAGAGAATACACTTATATATATAGAGTTTTATAGAAAACCCCTTCCTTCAGATCTACAACAATGTTCCCTCCAACAAGGGGTGGGAATCGTGGAAATAATAATATAGTGCAGTTATTTTTAAAATACTTTATTGTTTAGACAAATGATGCACTTGCAATTAAAATAATCAGGAAGCTTAAACATAAAAAAATATTCTTATCTCAAAGAATGTCAGTCTGATAGACAGCAATCCATCTAGCCACTCAGCCACTTTCACAGGAGCAAAACTAACACGTTTTGATCAGTCTGGAGTTCCTCAGTTATCCAGCATGTCCTCATAATACTGTTCTTTGAGGACAGGGAATCAGATCCAGAGTTTGAAAATAAGAGTAAAACAGGTGGAAAGTCACATCTGAGCAATACCATCTATCACCTACTTGACCAGCTTTACTTTTTAAATTGTTATTTAGACTGAACTCTAATACTTTTTGCAACAGATGAAATTTGTCTCCTACGCAGTTCAGTATAGTTTTGGCCAGGTGGATCTTCCCACCTGATTTTGTAACTCAGGTTCTAACAGGTTCTAGTCTGTGAATATGTACATCAGATTAAGAATGTGTTCTGATTTAATCTTCTAAACGTTTTCTGAATGAAAAGGTAGGATAAGTTTTAAGGTTTTACAGTATGTGACAATACTATACTTTTCTACTCCCCTGTCACCTTCCCCTAGATCATTTATTATGTAACACTGAGAATAATTTGCAATATGGGACTTGACAAAGTCTAGACTTAGCATTGGGAAAACTATATTTAAATCATCCTCAGAGTATACAGAATTTTATTCTAATCCATTTGTATAAACAACATCTTTTACTTAATTGGTCATTTCCCATTGGTGGGGATAATTAAAGATTTTTTGTAAATATATGGTCTTGAGAATTGCTTTGCTATCTACAATTCATAAAGCCAAATTAAACTTTTCAAGGCATGATTGGAAGAATTGGAATACTATAGAACTTGGACCAGATATAGATTAACCCAAAGTGGGTGTTTTCTGACAACTTACCTTGTTTTCCCCCTGCTAGCGGCTCTTGGACGCAACCTTTGCTCATGGTGAGCGAAGGACTTCTCTTGGCTTGGGGGGGGATATATTAATATTATTAAAAGGTCTATTCTACCTAGAATTCTGTAACTGCTCCAGACTCTACCAATTTATATCCCAAATAATTTTTTTTAAAGAAGTTCAACATGCTTTCAGAGGGTTCATCTGGAGGGGTAAGAGAGCACAGTGTTCCCAGATAATTCTCTTTCATTGGAAATCTGAGGGTGGTCTTCAACTCCCATATAATGAGGGTTACTACTGGGCAGTCATGTTGGCTAGAGTGCTGGAATGGTCCTGCACCAGGTGATGAGCATCTATGGTTGAAGTTGGAAAGTCACCAGACTTCAGTCCCGCTGCACACACTACCTTGGCTTCCAGCGATCCCACGTTTCAACTATCCTACAATTAACCCCACTCTTTAGTGTTGGAGACACCTTCGCTCACACAGACATATCCTCTTCCTCACCACTCACACCCTTTACTCATAAAAAAGACTTTTCACCAGACATGACACCCAGTCCACTTATGGCAGCGTATGTCACACATTTTACACATGAGAGAGGGGAGTGACGGGGAGTTCACTTCCCCATCTCTCGTGTAGAATTAAACACCCCCTCACATAAGGAAAACGTGCGGTATGTAGATCTAGTCTCTATGGGCCGGATCCAGAACTAGAAGACTGCATAAAAGACCGCATATACGCAATCTACGTATCGAAATGATACGCAGATTACGTACAATAGCTACTACGCATGCGCAGTAGCTATTGTTCAGTGAATTACGTCCGTCTATGGAAGACGGACGTAGTTCTGGATCTACCCCTATGTTATCATCTAGAGCTATTTTTTTTATATTTTCAATAAAATTATTCTCTAGCTCTTACTTCTGATAGCTATTTATAGCTTATAAGAGAGGAACTTTGAGATCTCATTTACAGCTAAATCCAGACTTAAGACGGAAATTTGCGGTCACATTCTGATCCCATCCGACATGCTAGGAATGCTGCTTCCAGTAGAGTGATTGGGTTTAATTTGCTAGTTCCCTCCTACAGTATTTCCCCCAGTCCAGACATCCTTAAAGTACTCACAGAAATGATGAAAATATAACGTAGTCTCTGGCTGCAAAAAATGTGTCCATGCAACAGGGAGTGTCTTCAATCCATACGCACAAATGTCTGAAAAGTGTGACCAGCACAAAGAAATCTCTCCATTTTTTTCCACTCGGGATGATATGATTTAATGATACTTCCGATCATAATAAAACATCGATCAGGCCCTTAGTGATATCGGATAGAAAAAAAGACTATTTTTATCCAATTGTTTTCGCCGTTTTATATATCATAATCTTGTTTTTAATTTTCAACATTTCAATTTAATTTGCATTTACTGCCCACGCTTTTAATCAAATGCGAGTTGTGGAGTAGAAGGTGGAGAGATGTGTAATGACCAACAGCTTCTTACTTTTTCTGATTTTCACTGGATCCAGACTTCAGAAGGAGATTGAACTTAAGAGAGTAAAGTCCTGGGCTAAACCATGTTGATTGCAGGGGAGTCATATTTCATCTGTTGCACACAGTATTAGAGTTGAGAGGTGATGTTTCTAGGCCCAAGTCTAAATAACAATAATAGTAAAGCTGGTCAGTATCTGTGTGCAGTAAGCAATTCAAAGATATATCCCTGCATGCAAAGAATACAATTAACTTGACTCCCCCTGCAATCAACATGGTTTAGCCCAGTAGTAGTTTTCCTTTCTAAGGGCCTGATCCAGACCTACGCTGGCCAGCAGCATAAGATCGGCTTAAAAGCAACATCTGCCCGGCGTAGCTACGGCAACGCCCAATCGTGGATTGGGCATCTGTAGCAGCGCCGTAGTAACGCTGGAGGGGACGTCCCCCAGCTTTACTATGTTCAGGTTAGTGTAGGTGGGCAGGGGGAGGTAGTTTAATGAGGGAGAGGTTTGCGGCCAAACGTTCCTGTGCGAGCGTATTTTCCCTTGCTTAGGCCAGCTGAAGTTAGGGTAGCCTTCAGCCGGCATAAGCGAGGCAAAATACGATCGCACAGGGGGAGTGTCGGGGAGAGTGCACGCCGATACGCTGTGCTTTACTAAGCACAGCGCATCGGCATAGGTCTGGATCAGGCCCTTATTTTCAAGCTCCTTCTTAAGTCTGGATCCTGCCCATTATGTTTAAGGAAGTGTGCTTAATTAATGAGAGCTCTCGTGCATGATTTTATACAAAGTAACCCCTATCCAATGAAGGGAGTTGGATAGGAAAAAATGAGCACTCCCCTTAGTTTGCTGCTCTTCTCACACTACTCAATTGAGAAAATACAGTCCAACGTGATGACTCTAAATATAGAATCACATGTAGGCTAGTGATGTGAGTAAGCGCTAACTAACACAGAGTCAGTCAGTAAAAAGTGCAGGTACACATATAGGGGCTGATTCAGAGATGCGATTGCGAAAAGATCGCAAATATACGCATCTAATGTTAAGATCTTAGCAGGTTCCAGCCCACTGCATAAACAGTCACTCCCCTTGCAAACAGCGGTGGATCTTAAACTTAGACCACCATTGACTAGCCGTAACTCTGCGCTGTCATTTGGGATCTTAAGTGACGTGGTAGCGTTCATTTAAGATCCTAAGTGTCAGTCCTCGCCCACTTTCTCTCATTTCCCTGCCTCCCCCCGCCCCTTTCCATGCAAATCCTTAAGATCTTAAAGATTCGCTGCACTTAAGATCTTAAGTGCTTGCGTGCGATTCAAACTTACGCTCTTAGCGAATTTACGCTCCTAACCGCTACGTAGACGGCGTTGCACTATTACTACGCATGCGCAGTTTTGCGAATTTTCTAGGATCTTAAATATACGCTCCTAAGTGCCGTGGAAATCGTATCTCTGAATCAGGCCCATAATGTCTTAGTGTCCTTCACAATTCCTCAATTGCTTAAAAAAAACATGAATCTCTCAGATATACTGAATATCCACTACTGTAAATAATAGCAGTCCAAAGAGAAACTTAATGCAACATATAATGTGTAATTATTGCAAATAAATATTTTAAAAAATGTAATAAAAGGATTTTGATTAAAAAGGAGCTCCTTTCTAAAATGGCCCCTTAAAAACAACTGGGGTGATTTTAGAAAGGACCTCCTTTTTAATTGTGGCTGATATTAGGCGATCTGCACGGATCCCTGCAGAAAAATTTCTTCATAAGTTAGAGTTATGGCTGCGTATTTGCACCTAAGTCTGCACGTGACCTGAGAGTTCACTTTCCTCTATCGTGCAAACTTCCAGCCCTCCATATGTGCAGAATTCTGGATCTGGTCCAATGTTTCCTGAACAATTAAAGGTAGTTGCAGGTATGATTTCAACTCATGCTACCTATTACATGATCCTATTACTTATATTCAGTATGTGGAATAGCAACTTGTATTAGAAAACTGCTAATAGAAACACACAAGCTTTTATACTTCACACATTGTTTACTACAGGTGTTTTCTTTTTTGTTCTTAGCATTCTTAAGATTTTTAGGTGGTGAAAAACATAAGAATAATGAGTCATAATTGCAACATTTCAATTCCTTAGTAAGCAAATTAGACCTCTAATTAGTTCCAAATATAATACTTTCCTTTCCATTCCAATTAATCGCTTTGCAAATGTGATCTATGGAGTTTTAACCTCACGAGGAATACAATATTTTGTACTGTGTATAAAAAAGAAAATAGCACTGGCTACGCAGTAAAAGAGGACTTTTTCCAAAGGACGATGCTTCCGAATCATCATTGCAACATAATAAACTTTCAAGATTAAAAAAACGATATTTTACATTTATTCTCTACCAAAGTGCAGGCATGCTAGTAATATCTGTGTATATGGTGCCTTAATAGACGTGCTTCTATGAAGTTACACTGAAGCGCCTCTCTTTATCCTCCAGTATCTTCTGTGTGTAATATAAAACAATAAAGAGGATCAATACAGATACCCAGGTATGTTTCTTGTGCCCCCCGTGATCTCAACTAGTCCACAGTGATATAGTTCAAAAAATGTGTCCACATATGAATTGTCCATATTTCAAATTCTCCTCATCCTCCAGAGTCCTTCTCTCTTTTCATCCGAACTTCACCCCTCAGGACAAAACACAAACAACAAGACTCTCTTGTGCAGCCTGAAAAATATGGGTTAAATGTAGGGATAATGAAATCCTCCTCACACTTTTCCTCCTTGGTTTCAAGCATGTAGTTTATTCTAGCTCCCAGGATTTTGTGAAGTCCGTCCTTTTCTCTCCTTTTTAACCCTCCTTTATATTCATCCACTGGTCCCTCACAGTGCACTCCCTCGGAAAAAATGACACAGAATCTTGTGCAGCCAGATAAGTATCCGGTAAATTTATAAGGAAAGGCAGGTACTCACACTTTTCCTTCTTTGTTAACAACCCATAATTCAACCTTTTCTTTCCAGAACGACACTTGTAATTTTGTTGCTCACAACCTTCCGGGCGTCCTTTCTTGCAGGTGTACCCCCGTGTCCTCCACCGTACATGCAGAACAGAGGAAAGAGACTGAAGTGCAACACCCTTTGGCAACAAATAGTATGACAGAAAATCTCCTGCGCTCACCTTTGTTCTCTCTTTGTTTAAAGCATATTAAGGTTTCTTTTTCCTTCTCAATAAACTGTCATTTAGTCACTTAAATAATCTTTATAAAAATGCAAGGATTACAATTCCTTCAGAATGGATGATATTAAAATTCTTTTTCCCCTTTGGGGGGGGGCCTGCTCTCCAAAATTACCCCTGTGCTCTGCCCTCCCAGATCTAATCACCCAAAAAACAGTAATCAGTAAGTGGGGCCCCTCCTCTGAGAAAACGGATTAGGTTAGAGGAAAAAACACAACAGGAATCTTAGAAACATCAAAGGTCACCACCCCCGCTCACCAACGCATTTCAAATCTCTGTGACTTTTTCAAGTGCACCTTGAAAAAAAGTCACATAGAAACTTGCAACACAAGAGTGCCAGAGCGCGTTTCAAGTCTCTATGTGACTATTTTTCAAGGTGCATCCTGTGTGTGTGTAAGCCAGTAACTGAAGATAAGGAAAAGAGTCTGATTCAGGTTTTTAAGTCTTACATTCATTACTATAAAACTGGAAAAGTGAAGCTGATCTATATAAAGCTGGACTTAGAAGGTATGACTGGACTAGGGTGCAGGGCTAATGTTTGTAGTAGAATGCTGTCATTTTACATGTCATTTTGAAATCCAATGCTAATGCCTCTATTATATAACAATATGTATGTTTAATACAGTGGTGGAGTTATTACTAGACACTTGGCATACGTGCCTAGTTGTGTCACTAGCCAAGTACTGGTAAAGTACACCTGTATTTAGCCCTGAACTTCCATGGGGCAATGGTATCACTAAAACTTCAGGGACCACTTCTGAGCTTTTTCATGGAGTCTCTGTTCTCTGTACCCCATAATAGCTGCACACAAAATCAAGACTGGAAGAGGGCTCATGATTGTGTCTAATGGGGTTAATGTTGAGGCTTGATCCCTGAATCCAGACATGACTTAATATATAATTTGTAATAAGTTTTGTATGTAAATTAGGATTGATCACGATAGAGTTGGAATGATTATTTAGCTTAGATATCTATCATGCAAATATGAACAAAAGTTTAATACGTTGAAGTACCTCTATTCTCTTGTTCTACATCTCCTCCCATCTTATCTTTGACTCCTCTGCATGAAATTTTAATTGTTTTCTTATCTTGTTGTCATCTTTATGTCATCACTTGTACCCCCCTGTATGTCGTGTTTATGCTTATGTTTACCGTATTTGCCCTAAAAAACATGCCTCCAAGTGGGGGGGGGGGTCGTCTTATACGCCAGGTGCACTTCAGTTGGGATAGACATAGCTGCCCATAGTGGCCTTCCGATGCTCGCCCGGTGCCCATAGTAGCCTCCCGATGCCCGCCCACCTCATTCTACATACCGTCCAGTATCGCGCGGTATCCAGCGCGGCCGCGGCGAGCATCAGCAGCGAGACAGGGGTGCCAGCCTTTTCGGCGTGACCGGCCCGTTCTGCTCGGCGGGAAGCAGCGGCGCTACGCAGAGCTCACACATGCGCAATTGCGCACTAGTGCAGGTCACAGGGAGATGCAGGGACGGGCCGGAGGCACTGTGGTCGCGCTGCGGCCGTACAATGGTGACAATGAATAGCACACAGGGGTACACTTTTATAATCTGATGTTCTTTTACCTTTTATTTGGTGTGTGGAAGGTGTGCGGAAGTGGGGGTAGTCTTATACGGCGAGTATATAACAAACTCTATATTTTGAGTGGAAATGTTGGGGGGTCGTCTTATACGCCGGCAAATACGGTACTTTATATTCAGATGTCTATGCTTGTATATCAAACAGTGCTGTAGACCCTTTGTTACACTTTAAAAATAAACATTGCTAATAATAAAAGGTATAGAAAAATATACATAATGGCATTTATTGTAAGTTCAACCTAATGTATCCCATACAGTGCAGCAGTGATAAACTATACAATAGGTTTGTTTTTTGGGGGGGAGGGGGGAGGACTAAAAACAAAATTGTTCAAATTAATAAATTTTGCCTTACAACAAAAAACTGTATGCCCCACCCAAGAAAAATTGTTAGTTAGTATACTTTAAATAAATTATAAGTTATTTAAGACAAAGAGAAAAAAAAAAGTTGAATAGGTCAGATAACAAATTGTAGCCATGAAGTGTTACATTAGAATACAATATCATATAATAATATAGCTTTGTAATTTTATGTTTTCGGTATCCCTTATGATGAATATTATGTTGTATTCCTAAGTACTTTTGTGTCAACAACCACCAAAAATATTGCTTATATCACTGTTGCGGTAAGATTATATATATTTTATAAAATGTTATATAATTTTGTATTGTATTGTAGTAATATAAAGTGCCTTTTTTGCAGTGACTTGGTATCTGTCATTTCAGAAATGTGTTTACTTCAAGCCAGATGAAAATGTTTGTGTCAGTAAGCCTGTGGAAGACACAAAATGCACAAATCTGAAATGACCTTTTGGAGGAAAGGTAAAGGAGGTAGGGGCGAAAAATACCTTTAAAATGCCTAATATGAGACTATAGATTTGTTCATTATTGGGCTCTCAATCAGGTTGAGGGAATGCAGCAAGACCTAGTCCCAGCACAGAAATTGTCTTCTGTGTAAGTTGAACTCTTTCTGCATTTTATTTGATAAGAAACTGCATATATTGTTTGTCTTATTGTTATCACTTTCTTTTCATATAAAATATCTATTCATGTCTCCATGTTCTCACAGATACACGTCATATAGCTTGGTTCTTAAACCAGGGTTGCCGAATATTAACAGCTCCCGGAGGGAAGCCATGGATGCATGCAGGGGGTGGGGCTTAATGATGTGATTTACACAAATCGTGTCATTAAGCCCCACCATTGAGTATTAATTGCCCCTTTTAGCTTTAATATAGATAGGGTCGGGCTTGATGGCACAAATTGCGTCATCAAGTCCCTCCCTGTCCCTAGCAACACTAGGATACTTGTGTTGACAGGCAGGGGAGCAGGACTTTAGGCTATGGTATACCAGGAGAACTGCCCGAATTTCGGGCATCTCCCGCACATTCCGGGAGAGTCGGCAACCCTGTCATAAACACTACGGGCCTGATTCAGACTTAAGAAGGAGCTTGAAATTAAGAGAGCATTCTTACTCCTGGGCTGAACCATGTTGATTGCAGGGGGAGTCAAGGTACTTGTATTCTTTGCATGCAGGGATATATCTTTGAATTGCTTACTGCACACAGATACTGACCAGCGTTACTATCACACTTTTATTTAGACTTGGGCTGGGAAACGTCACCTCTCAACTCTAATACTGTTTGCAACAGATGAAATATGACTTCCCCTGCAATCACCATGGTTTAGCCCAGGAGTGACTTTCCTCTCTTAATTTAAAGCTCCTTCTTAAGTCTGAATCAGGCCCTGCAAAGTTAAACATGAGAGACCATTTGGGTTAAGATAATTCGGATAAAAGTAAAGTGCGTTGGATTAGTTTAAAAGAGGAAATGAAAGCCTTCTGAGTTAGTTTGCATTCTATTCGATAAAAATCTTGGTGTTGGCAGTGACAGGTAATGGTAAAATGGGGGAATTAGTAGTTGTAAGACAGACAAGGTAGTTGTTTTGATTAACCCTTTGTCATACGTCACGCAGACTCAGGTGAAGTCCGGTCGTTACAATCACGTTCCGTCTTATTTGTTTATTTTGCATGTTAGATTCAGCAAATAAGACAATTCTATTTCAGGTTTACATTTAAATGACTTCATGAATACCACAAATGAGACTACGCTGATGTACTTTATTATTAATGGGATTTCCGATGTTCCAGCGCTTCAAGTTGTGACCTTCGTCCTGGTTCTTTTCATTTATATTTTCATTATTGGCGGTAACATGACCATTGTTTTACTAGTCTGCCTGGACCTTCATCTTCACACTCCCATGTACTTCTTCCTGTGTAACCTCTCTATCATGGACATGTTATCAAGCACGGTCACTCTGCATAAGATCCTTGTTAGCTTCATCATGGGGGATAACACTGTTTCATTATACCCATGCCTGACTCAGATGTTCATCTTCATATCTCTAGTGTGCAATGAACTGTTGATGCTGACCGTCATGAGTTACGATCGCTATGTTGCAGTGTGTAACCCATTGTATTACTGCACAGTCATGAGCCCTTTTTTATGTGCGTCTCTGGCCATTGTCTGCTGGGCTTCAGGTTTTGTGGAATCTTTACCCCTTTTTATTTTAATTTCCAGGTTCTCTTGTTATAAAGCCAGAGAAATTAACCACTTTTTTTGTGACATTGTGCCCATCATGACACTGACTTGCAGTGACACTTCACTCGTCAACCTCTTAATTTTTATCTGTGGTCTTTTCCTCTCCGTCTTCCCTTTTTTCCTCACCTTCATCCCTTACACCTTCATTATCCGGACCATACTGAGCATTCGTACAAGTGCTGGGAAACAAAAGGCCTTCTACACGTGTTCCTCACACCTCACAGTGGTCATTCTACTCTATGTGACTCTAATCTGTCAATACATGAGGCCAGCCTCAATGGACGCTCTGGAATCCAGCAAGCTGTTCTCTCTGTTCAACACTGCTGCTGTCCCTATGCTCAACCCACTGATCTACAGCTTAAAAAATAAAGATGTAAAATCCTCACTGAAGCGTCGGTGGGGTCAGATAAACAAATAGACAATAGAATGAGAATTGTTCTGTAATACATAGCTATCAGTCACCTAATCATTTTTATTGGCGTATCAATTTTTATATTTATTAAAGTTACTTTATCCTCCAGAGGATTGCAGAGGAGAAGAGAAACATGTCCCTTTTCAACCAGAATGGGCATTGCTGAGTTTCAAATTTGCTATTGTGGTTGACCATAGATACACTCTCTATTTCATTGTTTAAAGACAAACTCTTCCAATTAGCGTTTATAAGGCGCCACAAGTTGTCCACAGCACCATACAGAGTACATCAAAATACAATACAGACATACATGGCAGGAATAGACAGCATAGCACAATATAAAATACAATTTGAATATAAAATAACATAAAAGTAAAGTTAAACAAGCAAAAACAACAAGGTAAAAGATTAGGTAATTATCTAGATATGGAAGTTTAACCTGACTCCCTATATTCCCTATACCTCCCATTCTCCTCTACCCCACACCCGATGTTCCCCAATCCAAATAAAATACAAAACTGTACTTGATTACTCTCTTTTTTAGGCACTTTCACCCGCAAAGATTGAGCTTAATATTTGCTTAGTTAGTTGTGCCTGAGATATACTGTATGTTTGTTCAGACCTGTTAATGTCACCACCATGCTGCTTTGATTTTTCATTCATTTACTATGTTACTGTGGGGACCTATATCCCTTTACTGCTTCTGCAAAATGTCTGTAAATTTTATATGCAGTTTTACAGCAAATAAAGAATATTAAAAATAAAGATTAGGCTAGAACCGATCTGAATGAATATATTGAAGTGCAGAGAGAGGTAGAGAGTCAAAGAGGGTCACCACGAGGGGAGGGGGAAAAGGGTATCAGAGCAGGACAAGAGGGAGTGGAGGAGTGGACAAAACTAGGATGGAGTTTCCTGCTCGAGTGAGCTAAGTGGGAGATATGGTCTAACAGGAGACAATAGAGGAGGGGAGGAGTGGACTTCTGGTGTGAGTGCTGGAGCAGAGGAAGGAGAGAAGGGGATAGAAGTAGAAGATAGTGAGGATGTTAAGTGTAGGGGGGTAGGCTAGCCTGAACAGGTGCATTTTGAGTGGGCCCTTGAAGACCAGCAGGGAAGGGGAGAGGTTGGCTGGAAGAGGAAGGTCTTTCCAGTGCAGAGAAGCAACGCGGAAGAAGTCCTGTGCACGGATGTTAGAGCATTAACATGGTTTTTTACATATTTTTGACATTGATATATTACCACCAGGTTTACCATCAGGGGGGGACAGCCGGGACTATTGTCCCGAGCCCGAGGCTGATGGGGGCCCGCCGATACTTACCTAGCTCTGCAGCAGCAGGTATTAGTGGTATCCTTCCGCCGATACTTACTGCTCAGTAGCTGGCCAATGCGCAGGTAAGAGGTTCCCTGCACACTGGCCCGCTGTTAAAGCAGGTCCGCAACATGGGAGGCGGGTCCTCACAGTTTTGTCCTGGGCCCTGCATTTTCTGACTGCGGTCCTGATTACGACTTGAGACCCAGACCCATATTCACAAGGCTTTCATTTTTCAATTAGCTACTTATTATATGAGACTTCAAATAACCATCCTGCCATTTATTTGTAGTATGTTTCCTGATTTTGGACTAAGTTTTTTTTTGACCAGACACCTGATATATATAAGTTCTGGTGAAAATAGGTTATAGTGGGGAGGACTGAGACCATAGATTCATTTGACCAGACACCTGCTATATATAAATTCTGGTGAATATAGGTTATAGTGGGGAGGACTGAGACCATAGATTCATTTGATCAGAGTTAAAACATGGTGCATCATTCTATATTCTATACTTGTGAACAAATGAAGACAGTGGACGTATTCACTCAGAGATACGTTTTTGCATGGAGTTCCGTTATTTTTAGGATCGGAGTAACTGCGCATGCATAGTAACTTTATTTACGCTGTTTACGTTGCATTTCCGCACGGAAGCCTATTAGACACGTACTTGTGAATCGCACTTAGGCACATACAGCTTATCACGTATATGCAGATATTTGTAACTAATTCTCCGATTTTAATTTTAAATATAGAAGTTCATGATTAGTAACTGAGTCCAGAGCTATGTTCCCTTTACGTTTCAACGCATAGCGTAACTCTCTTGCAATTACTATGCCCTCGGTCGCATGTACTTTTGACGTTTTACGATTTCCAAACCCTACCTTAACTTTTCCAAGCATAACTCCTGTCGGCTGTAATGGCTGCATGTACTTACGCGTCTAAGCGCGCTTATACTGTATGATTTAAATGCCTCCAAAGCGTAATTACGGGTGTCGTATGGTTGGCACGCCCTTTCGTTCGTAGTTACGCTCTTGATACGAGATTGGTACGTACGTTCAAAATTACGTGGCGTAACATCTGCTGCATGTATGCGCAGTACCTGCAAAATAGTTTTTACGTCTTCCGGCTGCTCTGCTTATATAAATAATAAACTTATTTATCCTCCTTAGTGCTTGGGGGCACAGTAGATCCAAATGACACTAGGATGTTTCCACCGGTTGTAATGCACCCTCTGTTAAACGTCCAACTCTAGCAGCACCAATGATAATAGGACGAAATTTCTATATACAAAGTTTCAAGTATATAAGTCTCATACCGCTCCGGCGGTCAGATATAGTGAGCAGATAGTGAAAAATAGCAAACTTGCAGCCTTGGTTGCAAAAGATTTTTAATTATCTCTCTTGGTCTGTGAGGCATTTAAATTGCTACTTTTATCTATCCCTACTCCCAGGAGAGCTTTAAAAAGTTGCTGTATCGAGTGTTCCCCATCACAAGCCTCACAGACCAAGGGCCAGATTTACTAAGCCGTGGGAAAGGATAAGTGGAGATGTTGCCCATAGCAGGCACTCATATTCTTGCTTTTACTTTTCTATTATATACTAGAAAATGTCAGCTAGAATCTGATTGGTTGCTATGGGCAACATCTCCAATTTTCCTTTCCCGCAGCTTAGTAAATTTGTCCAGCAGAGTGGGCTCGGAAGCTGGTCTGGAGGGTGAGTTTTTGTTCCACTTGCATCAGGTATTGCACTTGCGGGGTCATGCCCTTCACCACCCCTGCCCAGAGCAGATCCATGGGATGGCGTCTCAGATATTGCTGATATCGCTTGGTTATAATATTAAAGGAAATCATGCACCCAGGCACAGAGTCTAACAGGGAAGCAGGGGTTCACTGGAGTCTTTGATGGTGGGGGCAAACTTGGCTGCAGGTTCTTTGCAGGTCGTAGCCCTAAATGGAAATCTTGAGAGGTAGAGATTGAAGGAATAGCAGAGAAAGGAAAGAGCATGAAGACACGCACACTAGAACAGACAACAGAACAAAACAATTAACAAGAGAGGAACTGCTCAACCGGGTCCCTGGAAAACCCTAGAAATCCCAGAGATGGGTGAGATGAAAATTGTGGGAAACAGCAGGAAAAAATATAAAGAGCTCTATAAAACAGAACCAAGAATGGGAAAACACAGGGCAAACAGGTCAGGGATATTCAAGGAAAATATCTCGAGAACAGAGAGCCACAGATGAAATAGCAAAAATCCAAAGCCCAGCAAGGCACTGGAAAATATGGTAAAATGCTATAATAAGCAAGAACCGCAGGTTCTGCAAGATATTTACAGAAAGACTGAGCATTCAGCATGTCTGACCGATCCAGCATCAATCCAGCGATAAAAGAGCATTGCCTTTACTGTTGTCAAACTCAATAAAGTAAGTATATACAAAAAAAAAAAAGAGCCCATCGGCTGCTAGGTGACAGAGACTTGTGCCCGAGGTGGGAGCCACTGAACATTGTTCTTGACGCCTAGCAGTCAGAACATTTGACTGCTGAGCACCAATGTAATTGTGAGTATTCCGGCTGCCTGCCAACAGCAGGGTTCTCGTTACTACAAGCTGCTAAAGATGGCTCATAACGGTTAGGATCAACAACACTAGATGTGAAATTGGGCCTGAAAGTTATGCACTGGGCTAGGATCTCGACCTACTTGTGGGGCTGTGGGGGTAGGGTTCCCTCCAGGGCATTAAGTGAGGGCCAGTAGTTTCTCAGGTCTAATAATCTCGGTTACTGTAGGACAAATTTATATGTAGAAGATTTGAGGTCAGATTTACTAAGCTGCGTGTTTGAAAACGTGGAGATGTTGCCCATAGCAACCAATCAGATTCTAGCTGACATTCTCTAGTATGTAATAGGAAAGTGAGAGCTAGAATCTGATTGGTTGCTATGTGCAACATCTCCACTTTTCCCAACCCGCAGCTTAGTAAATCTGGCCCTATCGGCAATTTATGGCCGTATGTGGAAGACGGACGTAATTGAGGATCCGGCCCAATTTACTTATTTGGGAAACAAGTTAGATACGAAGAACAAATTGTTAATTATTATTCTAGTTTACAATCTAATTATACTAAAACTTCCAGATTTGATCTACTGAGGTTCTATATCCCAAGGGATCAGATATGTGTATTATAAAAATAGTAGAATCAGCTCCTGGTTCATTTGCCACAGTAAATCATTACTTGTAAATGGACTCTGTGTGAAAGCTGCTCAAGCCAAAACAAAATGTATTTATTAATGCCATGGCTATATTGTTATGTAGACACAGGGTAACTTCTTACACAATATTATTTTATGTTTAGCTATTTTGCCAACATATCATGGTTTATGCACTACATGACTTTATAGGTTGTGCTTAATGCTCCAGCAAAGTTATTCTAATTAAATGGGTAAGTAACAATGCTTTTATTGCAACAGGTATCCATTCGTCATTTATGTCTTTGTTTCAGATCCACATCTCAAACCACCATGCATCTGATCCACACTGGAAGGCTATGCTTTTTCTCTGTCTACCTTCGCCGAGTGTGGGTCCCCGTTGCATTTGGCCCTTATTCGATAGGGCCGGCGCTCCCAGCCAGTTCCGAACTGGCTGGGCAAACGATTGCTTATGCCTCAAAGAGGCATATCAATTGATCACTGGAGCACCGAATACGGTGCTCCGAAATGTAAGTAACCCCAATCCACTCCCTAACCTTAAGTCTCCTCCTCTGCAGCCTAACCCTAATTCCCCGGCGACAGCGCTTCCAAAAATGAATGGGTGAATATGTGAATCGCAAACTCACCCATTCATTAAAAAAAAATCTAAAACTGCTGTCATTTGAAATAGGGACAGTCGAAAAGCAACTTTGACAGTATTCGTTATGGGGACTCGCAATGCCTTTGCCCATAGCAAATGTGTATGCAGTTGTTGTGATCCAGACCTGAGCCCAACTTACTGCTCTCAATGTTTAGTATTCTTAATGTACAGTAAGAATGTAATCACACAACTAAGCCTAATCCTAACACAAATGAAAATGGAAATACGCAATGTTTACGGCTAAATATTTGCACCACAGGGTATGTCTGTGTCTAATTCATTTTTTTTTTTTCATATTTTTATTGTAACAAACTGTGAACAAAAAAATCCAGCATCTTTCTGTCTTTTGTTTATAAAGTTTTTGTTAAAAAAACAAACAAAAAAAAAAGCACTTTGCAGAATAGCTTTTGTATTGCTATGTTTTGCTGTGGTTTTACAAAGTGATATATGGTTACATGCAAATTACAAGTTGTTGGTAAATTAGACATATGAGACTTCCGAACAGTAATGGAAAGAAAATGATTATTGTTAGGATACACAGAAAAGCAGTCTGACCAGGTAAAATTGCATCCTTATTTAAGAGAGACAGGGGACATTGCGTAAGTCCCCTGAAAAGTAACATTTGTGCATGCGCACGCCAGAGGTTACGCAACGGATCTCTTAGTGTATAGTGTTCTGTAGGCTAGGAGATCCAAAGGGAGGGGGACGGTACTTGTCTTTCGCATGCCTAATACCCGCCATACAGGCGAGGATAGACATGCTAATCAAGCTCTGGGGGCAGCGATCAGCAGTATTGTTCATGGACGCAGATCCGTGCGGAGAAGTTAAGGTAGGGTTCTAGACGCATATGTGTCGGCATCAGAGAGGGGAGTGACAGGAGAGAGCACTTTCTTCTTTCATGCTGACTCCACATCTCCATGTATACGGAAAACGCACAGAGATCTTGACCAGGTCCAGAGTTAAGTAATCTGTCTCAAATTCAAAGCGAACATTGGCATATTTAGCACTGCGAAAGCCGGTTTGACAACAACTTCCCTCCCAAATCATAACGGAACTGATCCAGACTCAAACACAAAAAGCACATAATGCATTTGGATAAAAACCCTGCCACAAATAATGGACAGTTTAAGAGTGATCTGAACACACATGTAAGCATGGCTCTAGATGTGTACGCAATTGTTGGAATTTTGCGTAGGGTGACATAAAAGTTGCAGACTGAATTCACTTATCTATATTATATATATGTGCAAGCCATTCTACCCCTCACATGCGCAGTAGCGTCCACACGCTGTGCAGTGGTCAGGAGCAGAACTGCTCTCCTCAATATGTCTCCCCTCCAAGTGCCCCACCAGTCATTGCTTCTCCCAGCATTATAACGTAAGTCTGGATCCAGAATTTGAGAAGAAGAGGAAATCAGGTGGAAAGTTACACCTGGACCAAACTATGTCGATTTTCAGGGGGACTCAAATGAATTTTTTTTACATTTGGCTGTATTTCTTAACTGTTATTTAGCCTTGAGTTAAGAGCACCCCCCTGGATATGGTCCATAGTTTGATCAGGATGCAAATTGCTTCTTTATTAGCATTTGCTCCAGCCCCTGAATCAGTTGCAGGGACTATAGATATATAGCTATAGATCAATACATAAACCCATTGACTATATCATCCTAGCTGGGTGATTGGGATTATATTAATAACCGCTTACTTGATGTTTATGTCTTCCCAATTCCTAAGATGCACTGGAAATGAATGTCACAAGTGAGAGAACGATGACCACCTTCATTATCAAAGGAATTTCCGATGTTCCAGTGCTTCAGGTTCCGATCTTCCTCATGGTTCTCCTCATTTATCTCCTCACCCTTGGCGGTAATAACACCATTTTAATACTCGTCTTTACATCTCCTCAGCTCCACACCCCCATGTACTTCTTTCTATGCAACCTGTCTATCTTGGACATGTCCTCAAGCACAGTCACTCTGCATAAAATTCTTCTCAGCTTCTTAACCGGGGACAGAACCATTTCTTTTCATGCTTGTGTTACCCAGATGTTCATCTTCACATCCCTACTGTGTTGTGAGCTCTCAGTACTGACAGCCATGAGTTATGATCGCTATGTAGCTATCTGCCACCCATTGCATTATGCCACAGTCATGAGCCCTTGCGTGTGCTCCGAGCTGGCCAGCTTCTGTTGGATATTGGGCTTTGTCGTATCTATACCTAATGCTATGTTAATATCCAGGTTCACCTGTTTTAGAACACAAGAAATAAATCACTTCTTCTGTGACCTACTCCCGCTGGTAAAACTTTCTTGCGATGATACTTCAGTGCCGGAGTTCATTATGTTTATTTGTGGACTTTTCTTTTCCACCTTCCCCTTTCTCCTCACCTTCACCTCTTATGTCTTCATTATCCGAACCATACTGAGCATCCGTACTGGGAAACATAAAGCCTTCTACACGTGTTCCTCACACCTCACAGTGGTCATTCTCCTCTATCTGACACTCATCTGTCAATACATGAGACCAGCCTCAATGGACACCCTGGAATCTAGCAAGCTGTTCTCTCTGTTTAACACTGCTGCTGTCCCTATGCTCAACCCACTGATCTACAGCTTAAAAAATAAAGACGTAAAAGCTGCTATGAAGCGTCAGTGGTTTCAGATGATCACGTAACTCAAGACAGCAAAACATTATAGTAGAGTTGTGTATTTTCATTTTGGACCAGAGTTTTAAAATAAGAGGAAAACTGGTGATAATTTACATCTGGACACAACCATTCAGGAGAAAGGGGGCAAATTAATTTTATTCTTTGCATGCAGGGAGAATACTTTGGTTTTGTTTATTCTACACAGATACTGATCAGCTTTACTTTTAAACTGTCATTCAGACTTGGGCTAAGAAACCTCTCAACATCTAATAATGTTTGCACTAGATGAAATTTGCCTCCCCTGCCATTCATCATGGGTTTTACTCATACGTGAATTTCAGCCCTCTATTCTCTTATTTTAAAACTCTGGATATGGTCCTTTGCTATTACTGGTCCATGCAAGTGCGTAAGCGCAGACTTGCACTTGCGCAATCTATGTACAGAAATGGTACGTATATAAGCTACCACGCATGCCTAGTAGCTCAATTCTTAAAACAACTCACGTAAGACAAAAACTATGTAACTGTGAATCTGGACCACTGTTACCAAGATGTACACAATGACATTGGGATGGTATATCCTTTAATTTTTTGGCATCACAGAGAAATCTTTTCCATGCTCTTTGTAAACAACTAAAGGTCTCTGGCTACACCTTATGAATACATAGTTGCTTTATGAGGTAGTCCGTTGCTTTATTGCATTTTTTGACACCTCTTAGACTTTTCTAAAAAGCAGGATAGCAGGTGCAAGAGGAGGAAAAGAGGAGGGACTAATCGTAAGAAGGCAGGATGAGTGAGGGAATACAGTGGCGTTTAGAGCCAATCAGGGCTTTATACAAGGGCAGAGTCTGTGGGACTGTTGGGAGTCCAGAAAAAGCATCCAGGAGGTCCAGGTTTTCATGTAATCTAGAGATTTATCAATAGCAGGGAGGATGATTTCATCCATGGAACAATAAAATTCCACTTTTTTTGTACCAGAGATCGAGGGGATAGTTGTAGCTCTCCAGTGCACAGGGATGACACCTGGGGCCTGATCCAGACTTACAATGTTACACTGAGCGTTTTAACGCTCAGCGTAACATCGCTGCACTCCCCTGGCACTCCTCCTTCCTCTAGCTTATTTACACTAGCTTATGCTGGCTAAAGTCTACCCTAACTTCACCCAGCGTAAGCTAGTGTAAATACGCTGGGTCGGTGGCGTTAGTACACTAACGCCGCCCTCCTAGCCTCATTAGCCTCCCTCCCCCCGCCTACCTGCCCTAACTCGTTGATCGGGCATTTCCGTAGCTACGCCGGGCAACATCTGCCCAGCGCATGCGCAGATCGGCTTTTAAGCCGATCTTACGCTGCTGCCAGGCGTATAAACACCGGGCAGCATAGGTCTGGATCAGACCCCTGATGTTTAGTAGCACAGGTGGATATTAGTAAGGCATTATGGGCACAGAAACAAAATAACATCATTTAATCTAGATTTAGTAAGATCAAAGCACTGAAACCAAACCTCCGCTGCCACGGTGATCAGAGCACCAAGTGAGGCATCAACAGAGATCCAAAGCCTGGTTCCTGCTGTATCCTAACACTCCCCTTGTACACTAGGGAGATATGTTCACAGGACCCTACCAGAAGATTTATGCACCTTGGCAATGTAAAATGAGGACAGTCAGGGCCGCCATCATAAATTGTGGTGCCCGGGAAATATCCGTGGGGTTTCGCCCCCCACAATGTCTTGCTAATGTACAGCTCTCAGCAGCAAGTATTGGCTGTCAGATAGCACCAATACCTGCTGCTGCACAGCACACGTAAATATCAGCAGTTCCGGTTGACACCCCCTGATGGCGGTCCTGAGGACAGTGAAGAATTAAAAATAGATTTTCCACATCAAAAGAAATTTAAGTAGAAAAAAAGGCTTATTTACAAAATAAATGCAGGCGCTGTGATAACGTTATCACCAGATTTCATATCTGAAATCTCTCTTCTAAAGCTGGCCACACATTAGAGCGATTAACGCTCCCAGCATGTGGTGGCCAATATTTGGGACGATTTTCCCCTAGGGAACTCTGATTGGTTGAGACTCCTATCTATCTTGACAGGAGTCCCATGCAGCCAGCCTATTGGCTGACTGAACAAAAAATGTATCAATTAAATTTTACAGACTGTGAGCGCTGTGTCCTCTCTGTGCAGAACCTCTCACACTGACAGCTGTCAGGGTGAGGTGTTCTGCAGATAGCTCCCAGTAGTGTGTGGCACCTCTACCTCCTGGCTGCAGTTTCCCAGGCTGTCAGACTTAGTCAGACAGACTGGGAAACTACAGCCAGGAGGTGGAGGTACAAGGTCCGATAATCGGACTTGCCCACACACTACAAGATATCATTCGGCAATTCCTTCGATCAGATTATTTTTATACGATTTATTTTGCATTGTGAAAAGTAAATACACGCAGCATGCATCATTACGTTATAAAAAAGACTGGAAGATTTGTAATGAGCAAATTTGCACCTTTTGGAACGAATCCAGACTGATGCAAAGCAGATGTTTTCCGCTTGCAAGGAGTGGAAACCGACTGCAATTTGTATCATGCCCACACACTGCACTTCCGTTACAGACAGGCTCTGGGACGATAATCTGAGTTTTTACAAATCCATCTGTACCACTCACTAGAGCGATTTTTGGCCCGATCCATAATAATTGTAGGATCGGGCCAATAATCGCTCTAGTGTCTGGCCAGCTTTAAAAGCAGTATCTTTGCATTTATAGACAATACAAAAGCAGGCTGACTTGACGCATGTCAAATACCAATTTGTTAAGGTAACAAATAGTCGTTCCATAGTCCCTGAAGTTCCTAAAATTTCAAATAGTCAAATTAAATAAATACTTTTTATTTTTTATTTAACTTTTATTGCCATCACAAAAAGTTAAGAATGTATAAACAATAAAGACAACTTTGGGCCTGATCCAGACCTACGGGCGCACGAGGTCTGTATGGCCGTCATCGTAGAGGGGAGTGCTAGCCCTGTGCCTGGAGCCCCTTTTTCTCATGTTTGGTATCTCATTTTACGACTGATGTAACAGTGACTGCAGATATACAAAAACTCCCAATCCTATGTAAATTTTCATCGCTGTTTTTGAGATTGGAAAACCCCAGTTTTATTGTTTATTTTACTATAAAAATATATTTACACATTATTTAAGTGTAGCTTCCCAGTCTCCTGTGTCTGCTTACTGCAAATTGTGATAGGAAAATGAGTAGGACTTCTAAGAATTCTCATTCTCATTTGATAACCAAAAAGAAAAAAGTTGGCATGTTCAAACAAAGATTATATTGCTTCATCCCCATTCTCATTTCATTCATCTGCATTTGCTTTTGTGTAGAAGTTAA
>WWET01000210.1:412614-423324 GCA_011038615.1 Limnodynastes dumerilii | reverse complement strand
TGAACTTAGTTACTCCTGGGCTAAACCATGTTGATTGCAGGGGAGTCATATTTTATCTGTTGCAAACAGTATTAGAGTTGAGAGGTGATGTTTCCTATCCCAAGTCTAAATAACAGTGTGATAGTAAAGCTGGTCAGTATCTGTGTGCAGTAAGCAATTCAAAGATATATCCCTGCATGCAAAGAATACAATTAAATTAATTCCCCCTGCAATCAACATGGTTTTGCCCAGGAGAGACTTTAAGTTCTTATTTTAAGAAGATTCTTAAGTGTGAATCAGGTCCTAAGTGCCTGAGTGCACAATTTTTTGTTTTAAAAGGTGGGGGGAGACAGGAGATGTGTTTGACATTAGCCAGATTTCTGTAGTGTTGAGAGTTTGAGTGGTTTGTGTGAGAGATGTGAGAGGAACCAGGATTTCGAGAGATGTCACCAGCTAACAGAAGTAGTAGTGAGAGAAATAGAAGATTTTGCGATCTAGGAGAGGTTTTATTATTTGTACCGTTAGAGGAAACTACAGAGTTAATGCAACTTAACTTGAGGATTGTTTAGCAGATCTGGGCCTATAAGGATAGCGGGATGTGAAAGAGGGGTATTAAAAGATGTAGAGAAGTGATAAGAAATGTTGTGTAAGTTTCAAAATATCCCACAACAAAAGTTTTTATGGAACTTTAAGATAAGACAAGAGAATGCTGTTGGCAGAAGAACAGTCACATATTATTATCAGTTGTGGTTGTGTGGCCAGTACAAGGGCCCATAAGACTAAGCACATATTGATTTTCTTGCATCTTTTGCAAACTCCCTTGAGAAAGAAACCAAAAAAATAAAATAAAACTGTATTGTGATTTCAAAAAGTTGATTATAAATCTCGCAGAGGTTGAATAAAACATGAAAGCCATCGGTCTCAACCATAAACACACGTTTATACAATTCATATAAACATATCAAATAAATAAATCAATGTAAAAATATTCAATATAAAATGTATATATATATTTTATCCCAAAATATTGTGGTATACACTTCCACACCCGTATTCGAATATAAATATCTGCACTAAAACGCACAATAATGCATAAAATAAACACAAAGGGCCAGATACTAAGCAACATACGCAAGCGATTTTACGCTAGCCGTTGACGTAAAATCATCCATTACATAGAAACATAGAAAGTGACGGCAGATAAGAGCCACATGGCCCCTCTAGTCTGCCCATTTGTTTATTGAAAACTATACTGATACTATTTACCCTCAATTTGGTTTACAATTTAGGATACCCTTATATTTATCCCAAGCATATTTAAATTGTTCTACTGTATTGGCCTCAACCACCTCAGATGGGAGAATATTCCACTTATCTATCACCCTTTCAGTGAAGTAATTTTTCCGCACATTTCCTTTGAATCTACCACCCTCCAGTTTGTATCCATGCCCTCGTGTTCTATTACACCTTTTCTTTTGAAAAATGGTACCCTCCTCTAGCTGGTCACAACCCTTGATGTATTTGAAAGCTGCTATCATGTCCCCCCTCTCCCTTCTCTGCTCCAAGCTATACATGTTTAGTTCCTCTAGCCTTTCTTGGTATGATTTGTTAGTATTTACTGCGCATGCGCACGGCAAATGTTACGCAACATAACTAAGAGCGTATGTTCCAGAAATGTATCAATAGCGTATTTACGCATGAATGGGTGTGACAGTCATACGACACCCGTCATTACGCTTCCGAGGCGGGGTTAGGCATTTAAATCGTACAGTATGGGTGTGCTTAGGCAAGTACATGAGGCATATACGTACGTCAGAAGTTACGCTGTAAAATGTTAAGGTGCTTAGCGGAATGCATAGAAAGTAAGCTAACGTAAATACACTGCGCAATGAAACGTATCAAGCACTTAGGTCTGGATCTACCCCAAAATACCTTTGCTGATCAAAAGGATCTATGATTAAAAGCCGAATTCTGCTCCTCACCGTTATACGTATGCGCAGTAGCATCCAATCAGTCCCATTGCTAACGTTCATGTGCGTGGATGGGTTGCCAGCTGATTGGGTTGTAAAATGACAATGCCGCAGGCTCAGTACAGCATAAACCGTTAGCCATGAATTCTGATGGACAGGTCCCTGGCAGTCTAATACATGCCCATGACAGCCTTCGACATGCCGCTGCCAGTGTTCTCTATGTCCCAGCAGTCTCTTGCATGCCTCATTCAGTTTCACCATTGACCCCTTTAGCGCAGACACAGTCCAGCCTCCCACATGTTGCTGCCAACCTCTTCATGCCCATGACAACCTCCCACATGCCTCAGCCAGCCTCCCCATTAGCTAGGCATCTCAGGGCTCATTAAATTAAGATCAATGGACCAAGTCCAGATATAATAGTGGATTTTCACGGACCTTGGCAGTCGCAGCATTGGCGGAGGTCCACTATTGGGTCGCCACCCCACTTAAAACCAGGCCAGTGCATAAAGGATAGTTCATAAGGGCTTAGCCAAGCCCTTACTGTACAATTCAGACATGCTGCCCACTCCAGCTCCTTCATGAGGATCCAGATCCGTACTGAATCGGTAGCGTGTGCATGTGCACATGAAGAATTCTGCCTTTTTACGCACACAGCATGCGTAAAGCTGCCCCAACTACTAAATTTGGATCCAGTCCCATGTCTTTGTCATGGTTTTACTGTAGTGTAGTCATATGTGCCAGTGTAAGTGGATGGCAGGCAGGAACACAGTGCAGGGACGCGTTTCGTCTCAACTCGAAGCGTGATTTTCTCAGGCAATAATTACGTATACAATACAATTAACAGGCAGGGTACAAGTTCGACTAAATAAGGAATACAAGTACAATGCAAAAATTACAGTACAAAAATAGAGGAACAATATGTATAGAGAATAAAGATGAAGGATATGTGTGTAGGAGCAGGTGACTAAGGAGAGAGATAGACAGTAGAGAGAAAAGGTAGGAATTAATGAGGACAAGGTAGAGGTTTGGTGACCGGAGAGAGGAGGGCCCTGCTCATTAAGAGCTAACGTGCTAACAAGATGAGAAAGGTAGGTAAGCTTAGGTGGAGGATGGGTAAACTAGCCTGAAGAAGTGGGTTTTGAGGAAGCGTTTGAAGGATTGGAGGGTGCTGAATTGTCTGATAGGTTGTTTCAGTATAGAGGAGCAGCCCAGGAGAAGTCTTGGCTGCGGGAGTGGGAGGTAGTTATCAGGTTGAAGTTGAGGTGGCAATCACCAGCAGACCAGAGAGGTCAGTGTGGATGGAGATAAGGGAGGAGAAGTAGGGTGCGGTGGAGGAGGAGAGAACTTTGTAAGTTGTGGTGAGGAGCTTTAAGAGAATTCTGAAAGGGACAGGAGCCAGTGTAGAGTTAGACAGAGAGGGAAGGTAGTGCATTTGGAGAGAAAGATGAGTTTGGCTGCGGCATTAATTATGGATTGTATGGGAGCGAGACAGACCAGAGGGAGGCCAGAGAAGAATATGTTGCAGTGGCATCTGTGGTTAAGAAGGGTCTGATGCAAGCTATGTTGTGGAGGTGAAAGTGACAGGACAGTGAGAGGGCATCGATGTGGGGGGTAAAGGAAAGTGAGGAGTCAAGGATGACACCCAGGTAGCGGGCTTGGGTGGAGGAGAAGATTGTGGAGTTGCCGACGATAGTAATGGAGATAGTAGGGGTAGAGGGGATATGTGAAGGAGGGAAGACTACGATTTAGGTTTTGTCAATGTTAAGCTTGAGAAAGCACTGGGACATCCACGAGGAGATGGCCAAGAGGCAATCTGATACTTTGGACAGAAGTTCGGGGAGAGGTCAGGGTAGGGCAGATAGATCTGAGTGTCATAGGAATAGAGGTGATAGTGAAAGACAAAGAAGCTGATGAGGTCATCCAGGGAGGACGTATAGAGTGAGCAGAGAAGGGGACCAAGAACTGAGCCCTGGGGAACACCAACGGGAAGAGGAGAGGTAGGGGAGGAGGAGCTGGGGGTTGAGACAGAGAAAGAACGGTCTGAGAGATAGGAAGAGAACCAGGAGTGGACAGTGCAGGAGAGGCCAAGAGAGTGAAAAGTGTAGAGCAGTAGAGGGGGATCAACAGTGTCAAAGGCTGCCTCTGTGACATGTCCACAGAGATTTCAATTAAAGGTTGTGTTGTGCTCTGTATGATGAAATGTGTTCCCAGTGTATTTTTTCAGGGGATTTCCAACTCACAAAGTACACAAGTAAAAGTGGATTTGATCTATTTACATATAAATAACAGCCGACCTGTAGAATATGTATTAATCAGAATATCTTCTTTTCCTTGTATCATTAAATATTTCTAGAAATGTCAGGTGTAGTGCATAATCGTAAATTACCCATTTGCATTGTGAATATTTGTCTGTTTCTTCTCTTTCCATGTTTTACTTAGCATAGTAACCTCTTGGTCTAATTTTTAGGGAGAATTGGGGTGTGATCTTACTTTTAATGGGGGAGGGGGTATTTTAATAGGGGTGTTGTTTGATTTTCAATGAGTGGGAGTGGTCCTGTTATTTTTTGGGGAGTTTTTGATTTAATAATTGTGCAGGTGGGATTTGTGGCTTGATTTTTTTTTTTTTGGTGCCTCTTCTAATTTTTCACCTTACGTGTCAGGGAAACACTTAGCGAGTCACAGAATCTAACCAGAGACCAGATGTTCACTGGAGCCCCTGATGATGGGGATAAGCTTGGCAGGCCAAAAGCAGGTCATGGCCCCCAATGGTGAATCGCCTGGAACAAAGGAGGTGGAGACACAGCAAAGAATTATGGACAGCAGGATCCAAAAGGACCATCACTGGAGGTGTAACAGGAAAAGGCCCTCACCAGTGATGACTTAAGGGGAACACCCGTTGGACAGTTTGGACAAACGGGCAACTCAGGCCCACGGAAAGAGAACCACGCAAGAAGGGCAGAGAGCACAAACAAGCGGGAAGGTAAAGGCAAGGATCAAGGGATGGAACAGAAAAACAGAGGAATACAAAGGGAGAGGGATGTGATGGGATGGGGGAGAGAGAATATTAAATCAATAAATCAGCAGGGGCAGAACACAGCTGCTCCTGCTGGGTGGGGAAAACAGCCAGGACATGTGACTACAACCACCAATGAATGCGAGGATCCCGTTGCTGAATATACACTTTGAGAGTGCTATTAGAATCCAAAAGAGAATCCTACACTGAAACTGTAAATCAAGGTGTCACTACTACCAGTCAGAGATCGGAGGATGTCCCTTTTCAAAAAAATCTGGATGCAGCCTAATAATAATACAAATAATAATAATGCTTGTGTGCAGTATGCAAAATCACTCAATATTTGCTCTACATGCATTCATTTGCACCCCTAATTTTTCTACATGGTTTGTCTATGTGTAGAGATTTTGTGCATCACTCCTAACATTACCACAGGTTCCAGAAGACTTTGCCAGGTACAACAAAATGTACCCATAAACACATATAAGACATAAAATAAATGTCTTATTGACATTTAACATGGTATATAATTTATAATATAAGGGATGAAAGTAATTGATGCATTGTAATGCATACATAGCACAAGCTGTATTCTAGTTCCCAGCTATCCTAAAAAAAACTAAACAAAAACTCTTTAAATATCCATATTTTAAAGCAACATCCTTTCAGGAAGTGAATAGCAATATAAAGACGGTGGTTTAATTGGTAGAATCATAACATACGTCAAGAGACCTCTCCTCCTTGGGGATATCTGGGAGTTGAAGTCCTTTTACGCTCCGTTAGTGCTCACACAAAGAAAAAACAAACTACATCACCCAGAAACCTCTGTTTTCCCTACCCTATGCCCTTAGACAGAGGTGAGCCAATCGACGTGGAGAGATTAGCATATCGCTCCGCCTCCCAGCACAAGAAGGCTCCTTCATTACAGCCAGGTACGGTAGGAATTTCCTTGTTGTGTTAAATGCTGGACCTAGTGGAACAATGCAGCGGCGGAAAAGAAGTGCAGGCAGCAGGATAGAACCTGTGACCATGGAAACTGTTCTGCAGTAACATTCCAAGAACGTTGCTCTGTTAGGGTTACCGTTAATATTCGGTATAATCTAGAGCTCTGGTTAATGATGGGAGGATGTAACCAACTGATAGAATTCCCCATACTAGAAATATGTGTTTAAAGTGTATACTTCAGTTGTTTGGAAATTGTTCTTTATGATTGCTCTAATTGGTTGTAGTTGTTGCACATTAGTGATGGGCCCCCAGATATAGTGCAGTCCCCTAAGAAACCAAAGGGCCACACATTCACTTACACCTTTGTTATAAGCTGATACAATACATTTACTCAAAAAAGAGACTCCAGTATTTAATACCATACCAGCAGGCATACTATATATATATATATATATATATATATAGTATGTCAGAGTTGTTCCTCACCACCTTTATAAAGACGTCACTCAGAAGAGCGTGCCGATTGGTTTGATCGAGCGGAGGGTGTGGCTATCTACATGTGCCTCTCCTCAATGGCTCAGATCGGTTATGACCTTCACTCATACAAACTTTATTTAAAAGCTGACATTCAAGCAAGTTGCTGTAAAGCAGAAAGGTTTATTGGTAAGCTCACGTGTTGTAGCAATGATATAACAGTAGACCTGTACATTGCAGCTACATAGCCTCCAACATGACCTATTCCACCAGTTGTGCACATAACACCTGAGTATGTAGAAACATGTCAGACTGTACATAAGGGGATTATTCTGAGTGTATTTTTGCGTCAGGTTAGCCTTCGGGAAGTGTATGTATCTTAGAAGGGGTATATATATGTATGTCAGACTGAAGATCGTACTCCCATGTTGGGGTCGTAAAGGGGGACACAGTGGACCCTCCCTCCCCATCTAGGTAGCAGCTAGCTGTTTTAGTCAGTGCAGATTGTGTCCGATATCTTACACAAGTGTTCAAAACTTTTACTAATAAATCTGACTTTAATGCAGAAAGGGGCCGAGGGCCACAGGGGACAGCCTGGCTGTTCTAGTTGCCCACCACTGCTCTTTATAGTACTAATACATAACAGAAGCTAAGTAATTATCCCTGAGGGGTCCTAAAGCAAGTTTTTTTTAGCCATTTTTTTCTTTTTAATGTTTCTTAGAGTATATTTTTAAAGAAAATCGATTGAGTTTTTTTTTTTTTGCTGGTGGAAAGGGACTCGCTGTATGGCCCATACAAGTGCTCCAACTCACCATACTGTTCTCTGACATTTAGGCCTCAAGGGCAGCAAGGCCCTTTGGACCTTTGCTGGATGTTGCTGGTTGCAAAGGGGCCTCTCATAATAGTTGAAGCTTCAGGGTCCCAAAAATGTAGGTCCCCCACTGTAATTGACCATATTTTGAATGCGACCGTCTTTAACGTTTTATGGGGGTTGTAATCCTATACCTATGTGTCCTATAGTAATTAAGTTCTATGACATATAAAGGTGTATTGAGGATGGATGTTATTGCACTATTTTGGAAGTCATTAAGAAAAAAAAAAGTACTACAACTGAAATACAATAGGGGACACTGTATACTTCAGCAGACCTTCATTATAAAAATATCTTCTCTGCTGTAATTTAATATTGGTTATGAGCACGTAAGTATTTATAGAACATAAACAGATCTTACATATAAAGAACTTAGGTTATTATACAGTTATTACCTCAACAGCAACAAATTAAACATAGAAACATTGCATGTGACAGCAGATAGGGCCAAAATGAATGACTGAATGACTACAACCAGTTTACCGTTTTCTTATTTTTTCATTATTTAAGTCATTATGGCACCGGACCCTGATTTTTGTTTTTTTTTAAGACATTGGATTTTTTTTCCCCAAAACATATTTAAATTGTCCTATTGTGTAAGAGTCTATTACCTGTGATGGGAGGCTAGCCTTTCCGTGAAGTAGGGCCTGATTCAGACTTAAGAAGGAACTTGAAATTAAGGGACTGATTCACACTTAAGAAGCTTCTGCTTCTTAAGTGTGAATCACGCAGGGATTTACATTCATAGAGGCAGCGTTTTTAAGAAGGAGTGGGACGGGAGAGGTATTTAGATTAGCTGGGGGGGAGGTGCAGTGTCCGTACGGACATTGCACAGAGATATAAGGTAGCCCTATGGTAGTCGGAAGTGCCATAAGGTACCTAAAAACGGGGGGCTGGTTAGGGGCTGGAAGAGAGTTTGGTGCGCATCTGTCCGCACCTAACTCACTCTTATCTGTGACTCAGAAATTAAGGACCTGATTCACACTTAAGAATCTTCTTAAAATAAGAACTTAAAGTCACTCCTGGGCTAAACCATGTTGATTGCAGGGGAGTCATATTTCATCTGTTGCAAACAGTACTAGTGTTGAGAGGTGATATTTCCCAGCCCAAGTCTAAATAACAGTGTAATAGTAAAGCTGGTCAGTATCTGTGTGCAGTAAGCAATTCAAAGATATATCCCTGCATGCAAAGAATACAATTAACTTGAATCCCCCTGCAATCAACATGGTTTTGCCCAGGAGTAACTTTCCTCCCTTATTTTAAGCTCATTTTTCAGTCTGAATCAGGCCTGTATTGTTTATCTCACATTTCCATCATACGTTTTCTGTGCATAGAGTGATAACTATTGGAAATTAGGTTTTGGAAATCCCAAAGGAGTTTAAAATTAGTAGCGTGGGTTTGGGAGGGCAGGCAATGGCTTCCTGCCACCATTGTACACAATACACATTTTATTCATGGTTGCAGGGCTCCAAGTGAGGGATTACATGGGGGGTATGCCATACCGTCACTTCTCATATTGATTGAATTGAATAGATGTAAATCCCCATTCACTTCTATTATTTCTACAATTTCATACCGCCACTTTTAAATTTCCACTGGTTGCCAACTACAGCATATGAACATCTGGAAGATTGTCATAGCACCATCAAGACGCTGCCCCCAAAGAGGTGTGCCCTATACCACCAAATGGGTGTGTCCCTGTGGATAGCTCCACCCATGGGTGTCTAGTGCTGCCAGGACAACTGTTTCTAAATAAAAATGGCGGCATTAGTATTGATTTTTAGTTTATCGGTCCGAGATCTACTGCCTTATTCATCTTTATAGAAAAGCTAAAAGTAGATGACAGTGCAGTTGATTATCAAGAGCCCAAAGACCATTTTTTATTTCCTTCTCCGTTATTGAAGTCATGGAGGCAGATTCTTTTGAGTGCGATGACAGTAGGCCCTTTGGTCCGGATTCACAGTTACGTAGTTTTAAGAATTGTGCTACTACGCATGCGTAGTAGCTTATTTACGCAATCTACGTACCATTTCTGTACGTAGATTGCGTAAGCGTGGTCTTTAGATCAGGCTTACGCAGTCTACATACAGAAATGTCATGTAGATAGCATAAATAAACTAACACGCATGCGTAGTAGCTCAATTCTTAAAACAACGTACGTAAGACGAAAATTACGTAACTGTGAATCCAGACCTTGGAGCCTAATCCTATCATCTATTACCGTAGCCAAATATAGCAGATTTTATCTCCTACCTCTATGGGGTATAGGTTATAATCCACAATGAAGTTTTCATGTGATTTGCCGTTCCGGTGGCACATCTTTCTCAATAGAATCTGCCCCATGTTGTTTTAGATAACTGGCAGTCTTTGATTACATCTTGGCCCCCATGAAGATGGCCATCTCCATAGGCCTCAATGCAGGGAAATAGAATATGATTTCTAAAATCTGTCATACTGCAATGAAGAGTTGGGTGATCTCCCTGAAGTGTTGGCAGGGAGCTTGCCAACACTTCAGGGAGATCACCCAACTCTTCAGGGAGTCTCCGGAGAGATGACAACCTTGGATTTATTACAGTATTTATAATGAATTATTTTTCTGCAGACGTACACCATGACAAAGTGCATCGTAAGGAATTGTCACAGTGTCCCTGGGATTGACAATGGAGTCAGATTTCATGGTTTTCCCAGCTCCATTCAGTTAATTAAACTCTGGCTCCAAAAGACTGGCAACTCCTTTGCCGATATGGACCTATTTGCACAGAATGTTCTGCAGTCCAGACACACCGGCCTCTACCAGATCTGCTCCAAACATTTCACATCAAAATGTTACGCCTTTAACGGCACAGCGATGGTTCTGAGGCCGGACGCCATTCCCACCATGTTTCAAAACGTTCCAAGCTCCCCAGTGGTGGAAATCCTTGACGAAGATCCACTGACCAAAGAAGGCAAAGCCGCAGATTGCGTGACCACTGCTCAGCCACAGCCTCGTGTACAGGCTACAGGACACGGACTCAAAGACGCGTCTACAGAAAATCCAGATAATGACATCGGCAGGGAAGCAAGACCTGAAGCGGCGGTCACGGCTAAGCTGATGGTGGATAAATCCATTGGCACAGATCCAGACCATGGTAAGATAAATAGCGAGCGTGTGACATGGTCCGCTGCAGAGGTGCCGAATACTTGTTCTAACGAGTACCCTTTCACTCAGATCTAACGGAGAGCAAGAATGAAAAGTTAATGAATAAGCGGCTTCTGAATCTCGCGATGGAGATCATCTCCCTGCTGACAGGAGAGGTCCGTATTATTGTCTTGGGTCTACTAGGTTTTAAATAACCAGTCACCATACGTCTGTATCCATCGATAGAGAGCTAATTGGAGAGGGCCGTATTCAGAGATCCGTGTGGCGATCGGACTGCAATTATACGCACGGCCGGTGCAGGCCACACCCCTCACAAGCA
>WWET01000210.1:364913-393614 GCA_011038615.1 Limnodynastes dumerilii | reverse complement strand
ATTGATGTGATGTTTATTGCTGGTCTTTAATTCTGCAGATTCCATATTCTGGCCCTACTCACCTGAACAAGCATCGGACACTTCCGTTTGAGGTAGGGGTCACACTTACCACTAGAGTTTGGTTTACAGAAAACTTTTTATGCTTATGTTTCAGTAAAAATATTTACAACACAATATTGATGTTTATTGCTGGTCTTTAATTCTGCAGATTCCATATTCTGGCCCTACTCACCTGAACAAGCATCGGACACTTCCGTAGCCATTGAGGTAGGTAACAGGCCATTAGTTGTTTGAAACTCGATCTGTAGTGGTTAGAAATGTTTGGTTATGGAAAACAACAATACATTTAATACTATTGCTCTACATCAACTGGACTTCAATAAGATTCTATTTTGAATCCTACAGGGACCATTTCACTGCCGTGCCTGCCGGAAAACCTTTCCTCTCCAACGCATGTTAACCCGTCACTTGAAATGTCACAGCGTCCAGAAGAGGCATCGCTGTCCCTGCTGTGCCAAGGGATTTAATGACACGTTTGATCTGAAACGCCACATGAGAACACACACTGGTGAGCAGGATGGGGGTTGTATCCATATGCTTTCTACACTACCCCTGCTCTGTCTAGGTGACTTCCAAGCCTTTGCAGACACAGTATACAAATGAAATCTGCATGCACAGGCTATTAATACAACTAAAATAGCCAATCCAATATACATAGAAGACTACAGATATTGGTCACTTTGGTCCTTGGCTGCACCTCTCCATTTTTATACACTATATACATTACACACATTTCATATATATGAATTGAAGCGCGCCTTTGTGTGTTTTTTTTGTTACTCTTGGGAGCATGACCCCTATCCCCCCCCCAATATGGCTGCTGCACACTTTTCAAATGGCAGGAGTGTCTTAATACAGATCTCCTGAGTACACATATAGCAAACAGATAGGGACTCACCTGCAGGAGGTGCCCTGATGCTGGGCAGGTGAGCCTAACCCAATATAGCTACATTGTGACCTAAAACTCCTTTTTATGTATGTGCTGACACATAGTGTTATATAATGTTTGTGAGGCGCGCCGGACCTGTCTTTTCTTCCATGTAGATATTGCAGAAACCTTTACTGTCACCCTTGTCTGCTACATTCAGTTTCATTTATGTCTTACTATTCTTCCTTTACTCACTTACAATCTGCAGCATTTTTCCTCTGATAACTGTCCAAATCCCCCTCCTCCTTTCATCTCTGTATCAGAATGGTTAAAGGGCTAGAGTTACTAAACTTTTTCCATAGCAACCAATGAGATTCTAGCTCTCACTTTCCTATTACATCCCAGAGGATGTCAGCTAGAATCCGACTGGTTGCTTTGTGCAACATATTAATTTTTCACCTTTAATCAGGCCTTAGTGTCTCTGAACAATAGAATACCTCCCTTGCACCAAAGATTGATCAAGAATATAAATAGGACTAAGAAAGAGAATTTTTGAGGAAAGTTATAGTGAATGCATCCCATATCCCAATGTTTTACCCCACTTACTATTTAAACCAGGGGTTTGCAACCCATGGTACTTGGACCGACTGTGGAAGTTTGTAAGGGGGGTTAGAGCAATATATCAAACAACTGAAAAGTGCAAAACTATACATCAGTTACACAATTTTGGCATTTAAATACTCTGTAGAACACATTGGGACTTTTATTGTGTATTTATAGGGAAAAAGAAAAAAGATAGAGAAAGGCCAGCCGTCCAAAAAGAAGGGAAAGGCAAAGAGAAAGAAAAACAGAAAAAGGAAAAAAAAATTAAAAGAAAAGGGGAGAAGAAAGTAAGGAAAGAAAAAATTGTCAGGTTTTCATAAAAAAAAAAAAAAATATGGAGATTGGCTCCAAAGCAAAAAGCCCAGGATCCCAAACCTTATGAAAAGATTTGGCTGTGTCATTCAATATACAAGTCATGTCCTCCATTTTGTTATGAAGAGTAGGAACTTGTTGCTTTTGCTAGTTCAACACAAACATGTAACTGCAGAGAGAAAGGGGGGCTTAACTGGCACTTATAATAACTGTATTTTAACCTCACTGTATCAAGATAATCGGTATAGAATAAACAGCTGCTCCAAAAGGATGACAAATCCTATACCAAACATATACTAGAAATAAAGAGCGCTAGTAAAATTCCATTCGATATATGTTTAATAAGCTAACAAACTAAAGCACCATTTTGATAATGCATTCAATATCAAGCTCCAGTAATTTCCTATAAAATAGAGTGGATCACACTCCACAATAACAATTAAAATATCATGTAAAAATCTCATATGGCAAGAAAGTCTTTTCATTTACATGTATAATAAAAAAAATCTGAATGGTCCGTTGTTTAGCTTATTAAATATATATTGAATGACATTTTACTAGCGCTTTTTTTTTATATAGTATATGTAACTGCAGAGGTCAGGTGTAAAATGAATTTGTTCAGATGAGATGTCCTGTTGCTTCTAGTACTCCTCAAGGGCAAAAAGGTCAATATCATTACAGAAAAATATCCATGTAGGTAGTGGGTATGTATCTGCATGGTTTGCAAATGGTACTTGACTTGATTCCATAGTGGGGAACAGGTACCCCCCAAAAAGGGTTGAGAACGGCTGATTTTAAACCTATCCCATCTCCTTGCAGGGATCAGACCATACAAGTGTCCAGCCTGCGACAAATCCTTCACTCAACGCTGCTCCCTTGAATCTCATTTACGCAAGATTCACGGGGTCCTACAGAGTTACGCCTACCGCCAACGCCGCTCCAAGATCTACGTATGCGAAGAGTGTGGATTTACTTCACCAAGCTCAGACATCTACACGCTGCACGTCCTAGAGACCCATCCCAGTAACTCAATGCTCTCCAAACATCTGCGGAAACGAGGAGCTGGCGTTCAGAGAAGTGAAATGTGTGTTCTGCTACATCCAACCCCATGTTACCTTCCAAGTCTCGTCCCAGCAAGATGACTGCTGGAAGACCCCACACACCATAAAGTAATAGAGACTTCTCCAACATTTTATGTCAAGTAGTTTAGATCGGTGAATAGCAGCAGCTCTATGTATAACATATGCACAAACATTTGCAAGGTTTTTAAATAAAAAATTTACATTTATTTCAAAATAAAAACTTCTAAGAACTAGAAAACTTTCAGAGAGATTACTCCGTCCAACGATGCCCACAGTGAGGTGCAGTACAGACATAATATAGTCTCATAGCATCCTAAAAGATAAATCAAATAAAGATAGTAAGTGAAAGAGGGAGATACATTTCTAAGTTTCTATAAAAGATTGGAGATTTCAAACACGTATTATCAGACAACCTGCAATAATTACCACTAACACAGCGGCATTAAAGTGGGACAGATAGATCTAATTCAGGCCAATTTATTGCATTACATTTATGCTTCTATAAATACATCAATCACCAACACACTAAGGGGAATGATTGGTCATATATGTAGCCTATAAGAGCACTATACTAGATCTTGCATTAATGTTATTGAGTTGGTCCACAGTGGTCCTGCATGACTACTAAAGGCAGATGGGTTTTGCGGTCTTCACTTCAGGATGTGAGCCACTCATCCCCAACAATACACAAGTCACTCAGTGAGGAAGGAAACAACTGGAAACCTGGGACCGGATTCGGAACTAAATTTGCACAGCGTCTGGAAGTTTCCACAGCGGAGGTTAAAGTAGGCTAAGTTGCTATCCTATAATCCATAAGCGTGAGGGCAGTGCACTCCCCTCTCACTTATGGTGCTTACGTGCCCTGAACCCTACCATAACTTATGCCCGTGTGTAAAGGAGTCATTCATAATGGACAATGGTACATAAGTGCTAAGCATAAACTGTACGATTTAAATACCCCCCTGCCCACCATGCATATACATTTCACCTAAAGTGGATCATCCCTCTCTTGACGTTGAACTTGGTTATTTTGCGTAATCGAGAATCGTTCGTAGCGTGTTCCTATGTGTAACGGTCATGTTCACGCATTTGCAGAATGCATGCCCAGAGTACTTATGCATTCTGAATTTGAAAGTGCTCAGCTAGAATCTGATTGGTTGCTATTGGCAACAACTCCATTTTCTTTCCCATTTAGTATATCTAACCCTAGGACTTTTCTACAGCCACAACAAAAATATGTTGTTACACTGCCATAACTATCCATGTCCCACTATATAAACTCATTTTATTACATGTTCATGTAAGCTTCGCTAAATATCTATAATTGTAGATCATCAATAGTGTGACAATATGTATATAAAGTATCATGTTCAATGTTATTTACCTCAGCACGTGCACTGTGAGACTGGAAAAACACAGCTTCTTTATGTCCACATCTATAAGAGAAGAAAGCATTAGAAACAGAGGCTGTAAACCCATGAGCCAGGTGTGGGGACAGTCAAGTCATGAGAGGATGTCACTTACTTTGAACAGGGATGATCTTCTGTACGAGGCAGTGTGGGGTCTTGTGAGACATCTGCAATGATCTGAGTCAGCTCACTGGGCAGAAAACAGGAACCCATTAGGGTACGATATGCAAGTGCATCATTCAGACCAACCAAGCAATAGAAACAAACACATCAGGGTGAATTTATGCATGAGTTTTAGGCTGTATCGGCTTTAAATATCCCAGGACAGTCCAGGAAATAAACATAAAAACTTCTATTTCAGGTTACAAATATTTATTTGTTACATTATCATCCACAACCATGTCCTGTATATTTAATATGGAGCATTGGGTCCAGAGTTAGAGATCTATCTATAGTATATGTACTTAGAAAACATAAATTCATATGGATCATATTTATGATGTGACAAATATTTTATGTTGCACTAAACAACTAAGAGAAAGTGGCACAATAATACACCCAGGCCAAGATACGATACTCACTCTACTTCATGCGTAATCTTATTAACGTATATACAGCTGTTATCTGCTTCTTGCTGGTAGTCACAATTTCGGCACTGAAAATAAGATGTGCATTAAAGTAGCCAGAAGGCAAAAAAACTGATCCTCTATGAATTCTATATATAAAAAAAGCCATGTTATACACAGAAACTGTATGGGTAGCAGCAGTATTATAAGCAGTAGAATAAATGCAAATGTTTGTTAGCCCATGACCAATCCTACATATAATCTTACCGCATAAAGGAGGATTCGATTCTCTTTATCTTCTTTAGGATATAACATGTTGTTGCTACAGAAGAATAAAAAGTATATACATTATTCCTTTCATTCTTATTTAGTTTATAATGTATCACAAAGGGTCCCTGTCACAGAGATAAACAAAGTGATACAGGGTGATACAAATGATATGAATGACAAAGTTACAAAACATTATGATATGAACGGGGAACAATACAATTCTGACATCTACAGACTGATATAGAGATTGAAATGAGGGGATATGAAAAGCTTCAAGCTCTCACTTTCCTTTCACATACTAGAGAATGTCAGGTAGAATCTAAATGGTTGGTAAGGGCAACATCTCCAATTTGCCTTTTCCACAATTTAGTAAGTCTAGCCCATTGTCTTAATTCTTTCTGCACCAGTCTATGTTAAGCTTTAAATGTCAGCTTATTTTTTTATAGTAAAAACTGTATTCATCCGCTAAGCAATGTTCCGCGCACACAGGAAGAATAGAAACGTGTCATGCAGACTGGGGGGCAGATCATAGAAATAATATATGCAATTTAAATACCAGCAGAAGAGGATAAGCTTAATATGCAAGCTGACTACTGGACTCTACAAGAGACATACCACACACCACCATAAAAACTTCTATATGCCAATAACCTATCCCAGATTCCCCAGTACAAGCCAAAGTTGTAAAGAGAGGACTTGCTGCATTATGGAAGTACAATAAGAACGTCTGTCAGGGCTGCGTCACTTGACTCTAAACTGTTTATGAATAAAGCTGGCCACTTACTATACAATACTACAAGACGCACCATACAATAATTGGACAGATCAGCCAACTATTGTATAGCAGGTGGCATGGACCAATATGTAGGAACACTAACAAAATAGTCCAAAAAAAGGCAATCTGCTGCATTACAGAAAATAATTTTGTCATTCATTCATTCAGCCACTTAAGAAAAACATATAACAGAGCAAATATTGTGAATAGGATGCTGCTGTTCTGAACCCCTTATAATCAGATCAATGCAATCTATATCGCTCACAAATACATACATAAACACACACACATTCCTTTGCACCACTAGCAGGAATAGCCATATACACCGGTTATATCATCTCTTATTATTACACATGCTGCACATAAGTGACATAAACTGCACCTGAATTAGAGACACAGCGGTCAGCCACACCGCAGTTCACCCTACACAGTGTTTCTCACCATTCCTGGCAGAACCGGATCCCTACAAAGCCCGGCTCGTAAGACCCGTCCGCCTCCATCGCTTGATCCGGAAACACAACAGGAAACATGGCTGACCCGGAAGTGATGCACGGTCAAACCAGAGACTGGGTAGCATTGCGGAGCTTATCAATGGGAACCTACGCTCTAAGCCACGCCCTGTTTAACTACGTCACTGCTTGGACAGCCTATAACTGTGGCAGTGAGACACGCGCACGGCTTGAATGCTTGTAGTAGTTATGGTGAAGCTCTGAACTGTGTAAGCAGCAGGGCGGGATAACACCTGCAATGAATGCTGTGATAGCATTACACTTCTATCTATATAGTATCTATATATACTTATGTTCAGTCTTTAATTTTATTTTATTTGTGTGGTTTTGTACTCCCCTTAAATTATTTTATAGTTTCACCAACTCATACACAACCTTTCCCAGTGAAAATACTTTCATGCCTGTCTACCTACATTTGTGCACATGGTACTGGGGCATACTTGTAGTATCGGGGACCCGCGTGACGCAGCAAGCAGCACGGCGGAGGGATCACGTCTTCGCCTCGCAGCGGTAAAAGTGCGAGGCACTTATAAAGAATGAAATAATATTGTTTAGATATTTAGGGTTAGGGTTTGGATTTAGGGGTAGGGGTAGGATTTAGGGTTTAGAGCCGCAGCAAGGCAGAGGAGATCCCTCCGCCGTGCTGCTTGCTGCGTCGCGCGGGTCCCTGATACTATAAGTATGCCGGTACTGGACCTTATCCAGCTATACCATGGTTGCCGACTTTTTGCATCTTATCTCCGGGAGATTCCGGAGAGAAGCTTGCGCCGCATGCGGGGGCGGGGCTTAATGACGCGATTTATGCAAATCGCGTCATTAGGCTCCGCCCCCTGGCTCATACGGCCCCGTTTTTACTTAAATTAGGGGTCGGGACGGGGCTTGATGCCGCAAATTGCGTCATCAAGTCCCTTCCTGTGCCTAGCAACACTACTGAAACCACGGCCTCAAGTCCTGCCCCCCTGCCTAGCAACACTAGTATACTAGTGTTGCTAGGCAGGGGGGCAGGACTTGAGGCCGTGGTTTCAGTGAAGCCCCGGGCCTCAAGTCACTTGCGGGAGATTTGCTGGCTCTCCCGGGATACCGGGAGTACTGCCCGAATTTCGGGAGTCTCCCGGACATTCCGGGAGAGTCGGCAACCCTGAGCTATACGCAAAAGGGGTGAATCTAAATATAGAAATTTAAAAAACGCGGGGTCAGATCCAGGCTTAAGAAAACCAATTTACATAAGAACGCAATGCCATAAATAGTGCATCGGAACACAGCTGTCCAATGCTGCATTCTGTGCGGAAGTGAGCCTCGGCACAGGTGGCAGGCCTGCTCACCATGTGTATGAGGTGTGCATGGTGAGTGGGTATAGGTATTTAAATTCAGGGGCGGAACTACCATTGGTGCAACAGGTGCAGCAGCACCGAGGTCCATACTGATACAAGGGCCCACAGCCGTCATCACTGCACTACCAAAGCTCTGGGATACCATAAGGGCCAAAGCATATTTTTTGCACCTGGGCCCACAACTCACTAGCTCCGCCTCTGTTTAAATTCTACAGTAAGTGTGACAGCCGGAGTACTAGCAGGTTAGTAAAGTATTTGTGGACTGGTGAAACAGGATTCGAAATGACCAGAAGCAAAGACAATAATATGAAGTTCAACTTTTAAGCTTTACTTTTGAAATTTAGTTTATAGAAAAGCAGAAAAATTATTTTCATTAAATCGACAAAGTCTGAATGACAATTATTACTATGTTTCAATGTCTCAACTGTCTCTTTTGAGTTATATCATAAGTAACAATTTTAGGAAATGTATACAATAAATATGACACAATCAATATCAATGCGGTGCCAATGAATATAGAACATAAAAATCATGCACATTAGATAATTTTCAATTAGTAGCAACCATAACAATTAATGCAGCACATGTAAATTATGCACAATATATATAGTTTTCATTTAGCAACCACAACAGTTTATGCAGCATATAAAAACCATGCACAATATATAGTTTTCAATTAGTAGCAACCATAACAAGTAATTATTGCTCTTAAACTTAGTCAGAGAATCGACATTTACCATCTGTAAAGTTTTAAATAGAAAAATGATTCAATTCATACAATATTGAACACTCTCCTAATTCCTTTCTCTTACATATGTTGAAACTATTTTAAGTTAACTTTTCTTTCTCTCCACTTTCTAATACAATCTTTTTCAATTGCCACAAATGTATTATGAGCTATCAGTACACATATATTATTACATTTTCCGTATGAGGTAAAGCAATAGTTTTACAAAGATTACTATCAGGACACACTTTATTCATAAGAACCCTGAGTAGATTAACTGGGTTTGCAGAGTGATTGACTTTTTTGTGACACCTTAAATTGTCTGTAATGCCAAATTTAGTCTTTGGGTTTCCACTTTTCACTTTTAATTCAGTCTCTTTTTCTCTCCTCTGCTCTGTAAATATTCCTGCTACCTTTGCAGCCAATATCTATCTCCCCAGTCGTATTACTACCAGTTTTTATGTCCACACTTCTGTCACTTTCCAACCCACTGTTACCACTGCCTTGGTTACCTCAGCGGCTCTCTCTCGCAGCACTCAGCACTTTATTAGCAATTCCCTTCCGACAGCAGCATTCACAATCTCCCCTCCGATATCAACTCCTCTGGCCAAGATCACCAACTCCGATAATCCTCCCAGACACTGACCCTCTGACACTGTGACCTCTCTCCCTCTCCAGCCGTGTCTCTAATCTTCCCCTATGACTCCTTCATTTTACCACACGCTCAGTCCTCTCCAGCACTCGCCTTTCCAGCACTTGCCTTTTTCCCTTATAGCGCTCTCTCTGCTTCCTCAGTCTTTCTCTCCTTTTCCCAGTGTCTCTGCTACTGCTGCTGCCTTTTTCTCACACAGCCCTTATCCGTTCTCTTCACAATCCCTTTCCGTTTTCCTCTAAAAATCTCCGTCACCGCTGCTGTCACACTCCGTTCCTCACACAGAATTACCTCAATTGACTCAGCTCTCCTCACTGGAAAAAAACCCGCCAACCTTCCCCCGAAGCTGCCAGACTCCCTCGCGCTGCTCCGCGTGCATCACTCAGCTGTTTGTTGCTAGGCAACAAAACCCACGCGCCTCAATCAGCTGGCCGGCATCCCACAGTGCAGGGATGCCACATAAGGCCTTGGCTAAGCCCTTACTTTACAACAGTATTGTGCATGCACTGACTGTGCAGAATACTTAAGATAGGGTCCTGGCAACGAATCCACCATCCACATGTAGAATAACAGCAGGGGGTGTGCCCTGTTCTCCTGCATGCAGGATTGTGGATAGAAAATCCTGTTAGCCTATTAATTCTGGATCAGGTCTACTGACACAAGTTTTTTCTGTTAGTGGGCCATGTAGCCGAGCACCATTTTAAGCTGTTAACCTCTGACGGCTTCTATCAGACAGCTTCCCTGCCCAGCTCCACCCCAATCCCACCTGGTTCCACCTAGCCCAGCCCCTCCAGTCTCAGGCCCTGCCTCCCTATATGGGGGTTGAGTCTATCACCTTCCACCCCTGTCTTCAGTGTAGGGAGGTATGCAGGTGTGTACACAAACACACACACGATTGTCCATATAAAATTGTTTGCTAAAATAATCTGTACTAAATCTTTGGTCTACCTTCTACATACAAAAAAAAATTAAATAGTCTAAACCTGTGACTAGTCTAGTGAGGAGCTGATTCTGGTTTTCTGCTGTTATGTCTCCTGTTACAGCACATGGGGGATAATTTATTAAAAGGTGAAAGCCGTTTATGTCAACCAAGCAGGAAGTTTCACCAACAACAGAGCTTAAATTCACTTGATCCATTCACAAAAACTAGCGCATCACTGAAATAGTGCATAATAGATGCTTCACAAACTACATTTCTTAAGTATTACCTTTTATTACCTACATTTTTTTCGTTAAAGATAACCTTACCAAGGCATGACATTTTTTTCGTGAGTTTTTAGCAGTCTCCCACTAGGAGGCACTGCTGTATGTCAGGTCACTAACTCTGAAAACTTCACTCACAAAGAACAAACCTTGAGGGTTGCAATTACCAAACTATGCGGTATTGTGAAGGAACCATTCTTTCTTGTACTGTCACAATGCTGGATATGCATTCCCAGGCCTGGCCGTGCTATTTACAATGCAGCATGCTTTCTATGGTAACACATGTATTCCCTGTTAGATTTGATGAACTCTAGTTTTACCAATATCAGAGGTGCTGGTGTTTTATTTTGGGCAGTGCCCAGGCGAGTGCCTGGTCATGCATGGGATGTCCAAAGTTATGACCAGCATGAAACACAGGATCCCTCCATCATAGGATATAATAGTGAATATCACTAAAATATACCAGCTCTATTTACTTAAGCTTTAAAAAGTTCATTTTTGGAGTTATGAAGTTATAACTCCAAAAATGAACTTTTTGCTATTTACAACAGCTGCACCGCCATGGAAATCACCAGTTTCCATGGCCATGCGGCAAAACTTCACCTGTCCTCGCCAGCCCGTTGTTTTCAATGGGGCTGGCTATTTACTAACCCTCAGAGCGGAGTTTTATACTCTGCTCTGAGAGTTAAAATAACGCCATTTCAGACTGGCGTTCAGATTTCTATTCCAGCAATCTCCCCATAAAACCCCCTTTTTCTCCCCCTAATAGCTGTTATTAGGGGGAGAAAATCTGGTATATGTATGGGTAGACCGCTGGAATATAAGTAAATACCGTTGTCATTAAAAAATTAAAATACATTTTTTTTTTTTGAAAATTAAAAAACAATTAAAAAAACAACAGAAATAAAAAACACAATAAAATAGCTTTAAATACTTACCAGACCGAAGACGCGTCTGCCCGCAGGTGCTGGTCCCGACATGGAAAGCCTGCACATGCGTAGTGCTTCTCATGCTGGGACTTCATTTTTTTACTAAGTCCCAGCAGAGAGCCACTGCGCATGTGCGGGCTTTCCAGACGCACGAAGAAAGCCCGCGATGACAGAAGAAAGTTCAGATGTCATCGCGGGACAGCCAGCAGAGGGTGAGTATTGGTAAATAGCCTGAACGTAGCTCAGAAGTTCAAAGAGAGCGAATTCGAACTTGCCTGAGCTACGTTCAGGCATTCTTAGTAAATAGAGCCCATAGTGTTCACTTTTTACCTATATCTCTAATACTGTTTGCAACAGATGAAATATGACTCCCCTGTAATCAACATGGTTTAGCCCAGGAGTAACTAATTTCAAGCACTTACTTAAGTCTGGATCCAGCCCAATGTGATCAGAGCTGCCTTTGCTTAATACAAGATTTGGAAAAAAATTGAAAATGACAGAAATATCTTATATATAAAATGTATTCTCTGGTTATTTATTCAGACACCCCTGCACGACTGGGAAGAAAGCAATGAGAGGTGGTCGAGTTGGATCCTGGCCGGGCTTTAGGGGGTTGGTGCACGCTGGGTAGAACTATGACCCTCATAGTCTGTTCTGAGCCTTCCACTGCACGGATTTGGATGATGGTCTGCGATGCCTAATGAAGGAGTGTGGTTGGGCTCCCGGTCAGACCTCTCCGCAGAGTGCATCGGCCACAACTCTGACCCAGGGAGTCTTTTTTTTGGCCATACAGTAGATTAATTTGGACGCAAACTTAACAGAGGGATGATAATTGGTCTGGGATACCTAATGGTGTGGTTATATTTATTTTTTATTTTTAAGAACCTAAGAATTAAAGTGCACTGAAAATAATGACATTTTTAACATACCGTCCAACTTTCCTGATTTGTGGGCTGAAAAAGGGGTGGGGCTTATGGAAAAGAGAGTGTTGTTTGAATAAATAAGGTCGTTTGTGGGCGGTGTTTGAACATAATGGGGGTGGAGCTCACTATGTAGAAAATGCACGGAGCCATCACTCAGTTTAAGCTGCAAAAAATACCCAAGTAGGTTTTAATGTGTAAATCTCTATCCGACAAACAGGAAGAGAACAATGCACCGTGTTCACACTGAAGGACAGGACCGCACCTAACTCACCCGTCCTGTTCCTAACCCCCCACCCCCAGTTTTTAGGAACCTTATGGCACTCTTAAGCTTCTTTAAGTAACCGTGCGTATTTTCTTTCTTAAGAAGGAAAATACGCATGGAGAAACACCCCTCCCCCGCACGGAGTCAATCTACGTTCCTAATTGGCACGTGGATTGCGTAAATGACCTACTAGGTCATTTTAGGAAATTGCGCACTTAAGAAGCTGGAGCTTCTTAAGTGTGAATCCGGCCCTATGTATCCAAAGTATGAGACATCAGTAAAGCGTCTGTGAAACGCTTATGATATTGGACAGTCCAATATCATATTTGAAGCAGCATGCAGGCTTAAAGAGAATACAAGTAGTAGTTTTAAATTCTGGTTGAATTATTTAGTTCTGGCGCTCACTAGTTGTATTTTCCCACCCCCCAAATGTAAAATGTAGATAATTCAGTTGTTTGCAATAGGAGATTATTACAACAGCTTATAATGTCACTGATAGCAATGTTCCATATATTCAGATAATGCAGTCTTTTGTTATATTGTGGTTCGTGAATAATCCAGTAATAATTATTTTGCAGTGTATAAGATAGTCCTGTAAATAGAGATTGTGGGGTCTATTTACAAAGATCATTTTAGTGTAATAGGGCCAATATTCACTTTAAAACTGGCCCTATCGCATTAAAATGAAGTGGACTATATTTACAGAACGTCGGAGCGGAGTTTTACACTCCGCTACCGGCGTCAGACTAACAGACTAGTGACAATTATTCTGGCGATGTCCCCATATACCCTTCTTTTCCTCCCTCTAGTAGCTGTTATTAGGGGGAGGAAAAGGAGGGCATGTATGGGGAGACATCACAATAGTGCCCCAGTTAAAATAAAATAAAATAAAATAAATAAATAAACCCCATAGAAAATAGGAATAAACATTACTCACCTGTCCGGGCGTCCCGTCGGGCTGCAGCTGTCCAGTCCCGGCATGAATACACTGCACATGCGCAATGTTTTTCATGTCAGGACTTGGGAAAATTTAAAAGTGCCTTAACAGAAGCTCTGCGCATGTGCCGTGTTTCTCATGTCCTGAGCATGTGCAGTGTTTCTCATGTCCTGAGCATGTGCAGTGTTTCTCATGTCCTGCGCATGTGCAGTGTTTCTCATGTCCTGCGCATGTGCAGTGTTTCTCATGTCCTGTGCATGTGCAGTGTTTCTCATGTCCTGAGCATGTGCAGTGTTTCTCATGTCGGCACTGAAATTTTTCTAAGTCCTAATTGAGAGATACTGCGCATGTGCAGTACTTCATTCATGGATCGCGAGAAGGAGAAGCACAGCACCAACCCGCGGCTCATCGCGGGACTTCGGAGGAGGGGTGAGTATTAGTAAATCATGTGAAGGAAGCTGCCAGGCTCGCTGCGATGATAAGCGAGCCTGATGCAGGTTCCTTCACAGGGAACGAGGAAGGTAAGTAAATAGAGCCCTGTATAACTCACAGTTCGTGGATGTACCTTTTTGTCCGCGGTGTCGTCTTGCGGCGTGCTTTCAGTGCTCTGCACGTATCGCTGTGTACTCCTCTCCGTCCCGGCTTCTGTGTGGGCTGTCGCTAGGCAATGTCAGCTGTTTTCCCGCTCTGCCGTTTCTCTCCTTCAGCTGCGCCCATCCAGTCCACCGATCCTCGTTCCTCGGTCCAAGGGGTGTCACAGTGGTGCAGCAGTGTGCAGGGGTTAGGAAAGACAGAGGGAGAGCCATCTAGTGTAGAATTTTTATTCAGCAATAGTGCAGTAAAAATTTTTACAGGGTATATATATATATTGTATATCAATTCACTTTAAAGAGAATACAGCCTTTTCAGAAAAGTGGTTATCTGAGTATGTCTCTATTACAGTGCCTCGCATACACTTTGGTTCCTGCTAAGAGCTTAAGTTGTACATCTTACGCTATACACTGGAACAGTTTGTCACACATGATTTTAATGAACAGAGGCTTCGTCTTGCTCATCAGGACTTGCAATCATCTGTGAAAGACCCATAGCATGTCATGGGGGATTATATAGGTGTGTACTCAGCTTAAGAGATCTTCCAATACCAGAAAGACAGGACTGTGGGCTGGATTCAGAGTTAATAACGTCAGATGAATACTGCAAGCATGTTGCACACTCCAAACATTAGGGTATGGATAGCCAGCTGTACGGAACTTAAGCCAACTCTCTCAGAGTTGCCCAGAGGCCACGATTCCCCACCCCCATCACATACACGACTTCAATGACCTGTTTGCTACTGCTGCTTCTTAATTTTCTATCTTTTTTCTTCCAACTTCATTGGAAGTTTCTGCATCATGGATCCACAACAGCCGCTGCCACTCATACTTAGGAGACACAGATTATCCTGTGAGCTGTAGCGGCTGAAGACTTAGTGGTGGCACTGAAGTGCCCGAGACAATGGAGAAGTGCTCCCTTCAGAGCTGGCACCCAGAGGCGAGCACCTCCATTGTCTCCGGCAGTTCCGCAACTGCATTTATGGGCTGCTAACTGACCCGCTATTGATAATCCTTGTGATATATACATTACATTTGTATACATTTATCCCAGCTATATAATATTTCTATGTAGGTTTTTTTCCCTTTTTATTTTAGCCAATGGTTCTCCTCATGTCATTAATCTTCATACCACTGTTTAAGCATTTACTTATCAGCATTAGATTTTCTTTTGTAAATAAATCGCATAGCTCCCAGCAATCAACTTGTCATATCTCAGCAAATGAGATTCATTCGAAAGCTTTTGTGTCCTGTACATCAAAATGTCTCAATAAAGTTAGAAAATTCAGGATGTTTGTTATAATGGGTAACAAAATTCATCATAGAGATGTATACTTTGGACAGTGGTGTAGGAACTGGGGGGCGCAGAGGAAGCAGTCACCCCCCCCCATGATTTCTGTTGGGGGGGCAAAGACCCCCATGAACTTCTGCACAAAGGTGAATGAGGATGAATGAAGCGACCATGGGGATGAAGCGATAAAAGCTTTTTTTTAACTCGTCAACTGTTGTCACTTCTGTTTACCAAAAAAAAAGTTGTCTTCATGTTTGTTTTGTACATTTTCTTCTTGCAAACGCTTTTTTTTTTTCTTTCTTTCTTTTTTAGAATCCCCACGCATTTTGCTATCACAATTTGCAGTAAGAATAAGCAGACACAGGAGACCGGGAAGCGATACTTCCCATTTTCTGTTCTTATAAGTTGAACGACAATGCAGCAGAGAGAGCGAATAATTGTGGCCTGTGGACGGTTTAAAATGTTAACAGCAGTCTCATTGTTGCCAGATCGTAGAGTAGACAATGATTGCCTGAAGTGTCGTAGGGAGTCATGGCTCCCAGAGCAGGTTCATGTAACGCCAGCCCCCCCCCAGTGTGGCAGTAGATTCTTCATGCTACTTTCTGAACTTTTTTAAAATATAGATTGTTATAACTACCAAATGTTCTTTAATATAGCCTTAGTATACAGATTGAGTGATTGATTGATTATTTGGTTTATTAAACAAATGCTAAGTATTCCGTTCATAAACATTTACTAAACAACTTGTATTGATGAAAAACTATTCACTTTACTTTTACCCTGAATTTGATGCGGCACATCCAGTAACAAACATGAGATATAGCAATTCACATTTATAGCACCTACCATACATTTTTATAGTAAAATAAACAATTAAGCTGGGATTGGCCGACCCCACAAACACTGACGAAAATTAACATAGGAGTCTTTGCATATCTACAGTCACTGTCACAACTTTCAAAAATGACATGCAAAACACAAGAAAAGGGGGCTCCAGGCCCTATAGTAGTCCTTGGCCTTCACGCGCACACGTAATGCATGTGGGGGGCAGGATCTGGCTCATGGTGCACCCCATGAAAATTTTCGTTCCTATGCCCCTGACTTTGGACCAACTGCCACCCTCTGTGAAGTTTTCATCCAAATCCGTGCAGTGGAAAGCTCAGAACAGGCTATGAGGGTCATAGTTCTACCCAGTGTGCACCAACCCCCTAAAGCCCGGCCAGAATCCAACTGGACCACCTCGCATTGCTTCATCCAAGTCGTGCAGGGGTGTCTGAATGAATAACTAGAGAGTACATTGTATATATAAGATATTTCTGTCATTTTAAAATTTTTCCAAATCTTGTATTAAGCAGAGGCAGCTCTGATCACATAGGGCTGGATCCAGACTTAAGTAAGTGCTTGAAATTAGTTACTCCTGGGCTAAACCATGTGGATTTCAGGGGAGTCAGAATTCATCTGTAATACCCCGTTCAGATTACCATGAAAAAGCCGGGGTTTTCATGAAATTGCCGGCTTTCATGAAAACCCCGGCTTTTTCTGGCAATGTGAACGGTGAAGCCGGGTCTCTTTAGCCGGGTCTCAGACCCGGCTAAAAAGAAGGGTTTTTGCCGGCTTTTTTAAAAGCCGGCTTCACCCGTTCACACTGCGCTGAAAAGCCGGCTATTTAAATAGCTGCCGGCTTGTAAAAAAAAAAAAGCAAGAAAAAAAAAAAAGCCGGTGTTTTCAGCGCAGTCTGAACACACCAGGCTAAAATTTTCAAAATTTTGCCCACTGCCTAAAAAGCTGGCTTTTTAGGCAGTGGCAATCTGAACACGGTATTACACAGTATTAGAGTTGAAAGGTGATGTTTTCCAGCACAAGTCTAAATAACAGTGTAAAAGTGAAGCTGGTCAGTATCTGTGTGCAATAAGCAAAAGCAAAGTATTCTCCCTGCATGCAAAAAATAAACTTAATTTGATCCACCCTGAAATCAACATGGTTTTGTCCAGGTGTAACTTTCCTCTCTTATTTTCAAACTCTGAATCTGGTCCTTTATTAATATTATTTATATTCAGTAGTAATATTAATAATATCAGTAGTATTCAATATGAATTCTCCATTATTGTTTCTTCAGTTATGTATTACTTTACTTTGAATTGCACACAAAGCATTACACCAAAAGGATTATTTACATGTATGTTCATTCATATATCAATTATAAAATCAAAGCTGTTATTAAATATTTTCTATCTTTAACCTACTTGGTTTAATATTAACCTTGATTTGTTGTTCCAGACAAGCTGGTTCCCTAGTATAATGCCAGCCAGATGCTTTGATTAAATGTTCAAGACAAGGTTTATTATTAAGTGTTATTATAGTAGAATCATATTAACATTAATCATGTAGATGGGGTGTAAAGTAACTTGGCCAGATTTAGAGTTTTAATATAAAAGGAAAACATGTGGAAAGTTACACAAGGTCAAACTGAATTCAGAGGGATTCAAATAAATTTTACTGACCAACTTTACTTTTACATTTGCTTCCCCTGCAATTCAGTATGGCTGTAACATTCCCTGTGATTTCCTCATTCTCAAACTCTGCATTTGGTTCAGTGTTGCGCTATGTAGTACAGTACTACAGCATTATGTAAGAGGGATATATAATACTGTGCACAGTGCAACAGTAGTATATCAGTGTTATATGTAATACTATGTACGGTGCTACAGTAGTATGTCAGTGTTATATGTTATACTATATCCAGTGCTACAGTAGTATGTCAGTGTTATATGTTATACTATGCACAGTGCTACAGTAGTATGTCAGTGTTATATGTTGTACTATATCCAGTGCTACAGTAGTATGTCAGTGTTATATGTTATACTATGCACAGTGCTACAGTAGTATGTCAGTGTTATATGTTGTACTATATCCAGTGCTACAGTAGTATGTCAGTGTTATATGTAATACTATATCCAGTGCTACAGTAGTATGTCAATGTTATATGTAATACTATGTACAGTGCTACAGTAGTATGTCAGTGTTATATGTTATACTATATCCAGTGCTACAGTAGTATGTCAGTGTTATATGTTATACTATGCACAGTGCTACAGTAGTATGTCAGTGTTATATGTTGTACTATATCCAGTGCTACAGTGTAATACTATGCACGGTGCTACAGTAGTATGTCAGTGTTATATGTAATACTATGCACGGTGCTACAGTAGTATGTCAGTGTTATATGTAATACTATGCACGGTGCTACAGTAGTATGTCAGTGTTATATGTAATACTATGCACGGTGCTACAGTAGTATGTCAGTGTTATATGTAATACTATGCACGGTGCTACAGTAGTATGTCAGTGTTATATGTAATACTATGCACGGTGCTACAGTAGTATGTCAGTGTTATATGTAATACTATGCACGGTGCTACAGTAGTATGTCAGTGTTATATGTAATACTATGCACGGTGCTACAGTAGTATGTCAGTGTTATATGTAATACTATGCACGGTGCTACAGTAGTATGTCAGTGTTATATGTAATACTATGCACGGTGCTACAGTAGTATGTCAGTGTTATATGTAATACTATGCACGGTGCTACAGTAGTATGTCAGTGTTATATGTAATACTATGCACGGTGCTACAGTAGTATGTCAGTGTTATATGTAATACTATGCACGGTGCTACAGTAGTATGTCAGTGTTATATGTAATACTATGCACGGTGCTACAGTAGTATGTCAGTGTTATATGTAATACTATGCACGGTGCTACAGTAGTATGTCAGTGTTATATGTAATACTATGCACGGTGCTACAGTAGTATGTCAGTGTTATATGTAATACTATGCACGGTGCTACAGTAGTATGTCAGTGTTATATGTAATACTATGCACGGTGCTACAGTAGTATGTCAGTGTTATATGTAATACTATGCACGGTGCTACAGTAGTATGTCAGTGTTATATGTAATACTATGCACGGTGCTACAGTAGTATGTCAGTGTTATATGTAATACTATGCACGGTGCTACAGTAGTATGTCAGTGTTATATGTAATACTATGCACGGTGCTACAGTAGTATGTCAGTGTTATATGTAATACTATGCACGGTGCTACAGTAGTATGTCAGTGTTATATGTAATACTATGCACGGTGCTACAGTAGTATGTCAGTGTTATATGTAATACTATGCACGGTGCTACAGTAGTATGTCAGTGTTATATGTAATACTATGCACGGTGCTACAGTAGTATGTCAGTGTTATATGTAATACTATGCACGGTGCTACAGTAGTATGTCAGTGTTATATGTAATACTATGCACGGTGCTACAGTAGTATGTCAGTGTTATATGTAATACTATGCACGGTGCTACAGTAGTATGTCAGTGTTATATGTAATACTATGCACGGTGCTACAGTAGTATGTCAGTGTTATATGTAATACTATGCACGGTGCTACAGTAGTATGTCAGTGTTATATGTAATACTATGCACGGTGCTACAGTAGTATGTCAGTGTTATATGTAATACTATGCACGGTGCTACAGTAGTATGTCAGTGTTATATGTAATACTATGCACGGTGCTACAGTAGTATGTCAGTGTTATATGTAATACTATGCACGGTGCTACAGTAGTATGTCAGTGTTATATGTAATACTATGCACGGTGCTACAGTAGTATGTCAGTGTTATATGTAATACTATGCACGGTGCTACAGTAGTATGTCAGTGTTATATGTAATACTATGCACGGTGCTACAGTAGTATGTCAGTGTTATATGTAATACTATGCACGGTGCTACAGTAGTATGTCAGTGTTATATGTAATACTATGCACGGTGCTACAGTAGTATGTCAGTGTTATATGTAATACTATGCACGGTGCTACAGTAGTATGTCAGTGTTATATGTAATACTATGCACGGTGCTACAGTAGTATGTCAGTGTTATATGTAATACTATGCACGGTGCTACAGTAGTATGTCAGTGTTATATGTAATACTATGCACGGTGCTACAGTAGTATGTCAGTGTTATATGTAATACTATGCACGGTGCTACAGTAGTATGTCAGTGTTATATGTAATACTATGCACGGTGCTACAGTAGTATGTCAGTGTTATATGTAATACTATGCACGGTGCTACAGTAGTATGTCAGTGTTATATGTAATACTATGCACGGTGCTACAGTAGTATGTCAGTGTTATATGTAATACTATGCACGGTGCTACAGTAGTATGTCAGTGTTATATGTAATACTATGCACGGTGCTACAGTAGTATGTCAGTGTTATATGTAATACTATGCACGGTGCTACAGTAGTATGTCAGTGTTATATGTAATACTATGCACGGTGCTACAGTAGTATGTCAGTGTTATATGTAATACTATGCACGGTGCTACAGTAGTATGTCAGTGTTATATGTAATACTATGCACGGTGCTACAGTAGTATGTCAGTGTTATATGTAATACTATGCACGGTGCTACAGTAGTATGTCAGTGTTATATGTAATACTATGCACGGTGCTACAGTAGTATGTCAGTGTTATATGTAATACTATGCACGGTGCTACAGTAGTATGTCAGTGTTATATGTAATACTATGCACGGTGCTACAGTAGTATGTCAGTGTTATATGTAATACTATGCACGGTGCTACAGTAGTATGTCAGTGTTATATGTAATACTATGCACGGTGCTACAGTAGTATGTCAGTGTTATATGTAATACTATGCACGGTGCTACAGTAGTATGTCAGTGTTATATGTAATACTATGCACGGTGCTACAGTAGTATGTCAGTGTTATATGTAATACTATGCACGGTGCTACAGTAGTATGTCAGTGTTATATGTAATACTATGCACGGTGCTACAGTAGTATGTCAGTGTTATATGTAATACTATGCACGGTGCTACAGTAGTATGTCAGTGTTATATGTAATACTATGCACGGTGCTACAGTAGTATGTCAGTGTTATATGTAATACTATGCACGGTGCTACAGTAGTATGTCAGTGTTATATGTAATACTATGCACGGTGCTACAGTAGTATGTCAGTGTTATATGTAATACTATGCACGGTGCTACAGTAGTATGTCAGTGTTATATGTAATACTATGCACGGTGCTACAGTAGTATGTCAGTGTTATATGTAATACTATGCACGGTGCTACAGTAGTATGTCAGTGTTATATGTAATACTATGCACGGTGCTACAGTAGTATGTCAGTGTTATATGTAATACTATGCACGGTGCTACAGTAGTATGTCAGTGTTATATGTAATACTATGCACGGTGCTACAGTAGTATGTCAGTGTTATATGTAATACTATGCACGGTGCTACAGTAGTATGTCAGTGTTATATGTAATACTATGCACGGTGCTACAGTAGTATGTCAGTGTTATATGTAATACTATGCACGGTGCTACAGTAGTATGTCAGTGTTATATGTAATACTATGCACGGTGCTACAGTAGTATGTCAGTGTTATATGTAATACTATGCACGGTGCTACAGTAGTATGTCAGTGTTATATGTAATACTATGCACGGTGCTACAGTAGTATGTCAGTGTTATATGTAATACTATGCACGGTGCTACAGTAGTATGTCAGTGTTATATGTAATACTATGCACGGTGCTACAGTAGTATGTCAGTGTTATATGTAATACTATGCACGGTGCTACAGTAGTATGTCAGTGTTATATGTAATACTATGCACGGTGCTACAGTAGTATGTCAGTGTTATATGTAATACTATGCACGGTGCTACAGTAGTATGTCAGTGTTATATGTAATACTATGCACGGTGCTACAGTAGTATGTCAGTGTTATATGTAATACTATGCACGGTGCTACAGTAGTATGTCAGTGTTATATGTAATACTATGCACGGTGCTACAGTAGTATGTCAGTGTTATATGTAATACTATGCACGGTGCTACAGTAGTATGTCAGTGTTATATGTAATACTATGCACGGTGCTACAGTAGTATGTCAGTGTTATATGTAATACTATGCACGGTGCTACAGTAGTATGTCAGTGTTATATGTAATACTATGCACGGTGCTACAGTAGTATGTCAGTGTTATATGTAATACTATGCACGGTGCTACAGTAGTATGTCAGTGTTATATGTAATACTATGCACGGTGCTACAGTAGTATGTCAGTGTTATATGTAATACTATGCACGGTGCTACAGTAGTATGTCAGTGTTATATGTAATACTATGCACGGTGCTACAGTAGTATGTCAGTGTTATATGTAATACTATGCACGGTGCTACAGTAGTATGTCAGTGTTATATGTAATACTATGCACGGTGCTACAGTAGTATGTCAGTGTTATATGTAATACTATGCACGGTGCTACAGTAGTATGTCAGTGTTATATGTAATACTATGCACGGTGCTACAGTAGTATGTCAGTGTTATATGTAATACTATGCACGGTGCTACAGTAGTATGTCAGTGTTATATGTAATACTATGCACGGTGCTACAGTAGTATGTCAGTGTTATATGTAATACTATGCACGGTGCTACAGTAGTATGTCAGTGTTATATGTAATACTATGCACGGTGCTACAGTAGTATGTCAGTGTTATATGTAATACTATGCACGGTGCTACAGTAGTATGTCAGTGTTATATGTAATACTATGCACGGTGCTACAGTAGTATGTCAGTGTTATATGTAATACTATGCACGGTGCTACAGTAGTATGTCAGTGTTATATGTAATACTATGCACGGTGCTACAGTAGTATGTCAGTGTTATATGTAATACTATGCACGGTGCTACAGTAGTATGTCAGTGTTATATGTAATACTATGCACGGTGCTACAGTAGTATGTCAGTGTTATATGTAATACTATGCACGGTGCTACAGTAGTATGTCAGTGTTATATGTAATACTATGCACGGTGCTACAGTAGTATGTCAGTGTTATATGTAATACTATGCACGGTGCTACAGTAGTATGTCAGTGTTATATGTAATACTATGCACGGTGCTACAGTAGTATGTCAGTGTTATATGTAATACTATGCACGGTGCTACAGTAGTATGTCAGTGTTATATGTAATACTATGCACGGTGCTACAGTAGTATGTCAGTGTTATATGTAATACTATGCACGGTGCTACAGTAGTATGTCAGTGTTATATGTAATACTATGCACGGTGCTACAGTAGTATGTCAGTGTTATATGTAATACTATGCACGGTGCTACAGTAGTATGTCAGTGTTATATGTAATACTATGCACGGTGCTACAGTAGTATGTCAGTGTTATATGTAATACTATGCACGGTGCTACAGTAGTATGTCAGTGTTATATGTAATACTATGCACGGTGCTACAGTAGTATGTCAGTGTTATATGTAATACTATGCACGGTGCTACAGTAGTATGTCAGTGTTATATGTAATACTATGCACGGTGCTACAGTAGTATGTCAGTGTTATATGTAATACTATGCACGGTGCTACAGTAGTATGTCAGTGTTATATGTAATACTATGCACGGTGCTACAGTAGTATGTCAGTGTTATATGTAATACTATGCACGGTGCTACAGTAGTATGTCAGTGTTATATGTAATACTATGCACGGTGCTACAGTAGTATGTCAGTGTTATATGTAATACTATGCACGGTGCTACAGTAGTATGTCAGTGTTATATGTAATACTATGCACGGTGCTACAGTAGTATGTCAGTGTTATATGTAATACTATGCACGGTGCTACAGTAGTATGTCAGTGTTATATGTAATACTATGCACAATGCTACAGTAGTATGTCAGTGTTATATGTAATACTATGCACAGTGCTACAGTAGTATGTCAGTGTTATATGTAATACTATGCACAGTGCTACAGTAGTATGTCAGTGTTATATGCTGTACTATGTAGTACAGTACTACCGTAGTATGTCAGTGTTATATGTTGTTCTCTGTAATACAGTACTGCAGTAGCATGTAAGCAGTACTAGTTAGTATGTAGTACAGTAGTATGTAAATGTTATATGTAGTACAGTACTGTAGTAGTATTAAGCTGTATATGATGCACTATGTAGTATGTAGTAGTACAGTTTGTTATTTTGTTCATGGGAAACACACTATAAACAACAACACAACATTTTCGTAGTCTGGTCTTGCTATCACAAAATGACTACCTAACAAAACCTTATTTGTTGTTTTGAAAATCAAGGTGTAAATTAAGCCTTTAATTGGAGGCACAGGCTGTGATTTACAAGCATTGTGCTTTTTGTTGTTAACAATAATAATTGAAAACTGAAACAGTATCAACACACACAGAGTTTGTATACAATATACAGGGCTTTTGTTGAAGAACAATGGCAGTTTTATTACTTTGAAACAAGATCTACACTAACATTCATAAAAACCTGTTTAACACACCACCAGCCCCAGCTTTGTCTGTCTCTAAGAGGCCAATTATCTTCCAATACCTTTACCATTGCCACATTCCTACCAGTAGATCTTATGACCTGTAGAAGGTTAAATAGGAGTAACCTGCACTGAGAAATGACATATATGCCAAGCTGCAGCACTAAAGCTGTTTTCATTGCTAGTACTTTGTATTAGGGTTGCCGAATCTCCCGGAATAACCGGGAAACTTCATAAATTCTGGCATTTCTTCCGGTATACCCGGACAGCAGGCAAATCTCCCGCAATTGGCTTGAGGGCATGAGTTTATGCAAATCACATTCTCAAGTCCTGCCCCCTCGTCTATCAATTCCTAGTATCACTAGGCATGATGATGTACTTTGCGGCATCAAGCTTCGCCCCGTCCCCCAGCAACACTAAATAGTAGTATTGTTGGCCAGGGGCGGAGCTTCAACGCACAATTTGCATAAATTGCATCATTAAGCCCCGCCTCATACTGGAATCTGTTTCTTCCCTCTAAGATCAGTCTATGTACCCCTCACTTGTGCAAGCCCCTCACCTTTAGAATACAAGCTCTCAGTCAAGTCCAACCCTTCCTCTTATATTCATAGCTGTTGCCCTGTGATCCACTTATACCTCCTTATCCTTCATCTCCTGCTTGGTCTCTCTCACTTATTATTTCTGTCTTCTTGTCTTACATCTATGCTGTTGTTTTATGTTGTTATGCTACATTCTGCCCTTTTTCTTGCATGTTTGGTGTTATGTGTACTTATATACTCTCAGAACATTTTTAGGTTGGGGAGGCAATTATAATTATTTTTGGCACATTAATCAGTAAAACTAAAAAAAATTACGACTAGGTCTGCGCCCTTACGGCTGCAGACGTAGTCGTAACAGGGCTTCCGCCTCTGCGGCGGATATAAGACCATCGTAAATTAGGGTTTCCACCCCTTTATCGTGGGGCGGGGAGGGAGTCATTCAACAAGAACGTCCACTTGGTGGGGGGGGAAAGTGTTTAAATCATATAGTAAGGTCTTGGCTAAACTTATTTAATGTGGGGGCGATGCGGAAATGTTAAGGTAGAATTCTCCTGGTGGAAAACCTAAGTGTGAGGGGACAGGTGGCTGGAAAGGTTCATTTTTGAATTAGTGAAATTATACGGCAATATGTAACCTTTGTACAGTATTTGCTCAGCTTCAGCAATAAAATAATGCTTCACTGCAGTGATAATTGGAACAATTTTTATTAGCTAAAGAAATAATGACACTTATTACCACTATTTTATTTTACTGTAATACACGGACTCTTTCATCTGTCTTAAAATTTCAACACTGACTGGCTCACATAACAGACCTGACTTAGACTTAAGTGCAATTTGTTCACACATGGAGGACCTGACTCAGGGATGGAACATAAGGACCGTATTCAGACTTCCATTTTCAAACGCGACTGCAAATATACGCACACACGTAACGAGGAACACCCACCAAAACCCCGGTCACCCCCCCTTGCTAATCCGTGCTTACGTAGACTTACACCACCATAGATCACCTCTATCTTTCCGTGTGCCGTCCGGTGCGTTTGTGTCCTCCGTACGCGCGTATCATGATAATCCCGCCCACTTTCCTTCATTTAAATGCATCGCTCCGCCCATTTTCACTTAAAATCTCCCGTGCGTATATTTGCGTTGCATATCCGGACATATGTACACACGTGCCTATCATACGTCCGTCCATAAGGCACTTCCCTGCGAATAGTCTACGTCAACTACGTACAAAAAGTTACTACGCATGCGCAGTTGAAACGTATCTAAAAATACGGACGGGAGTCGCCGTGAAAACAGAAGTCTGAATATGGTCCCAAGAGAGGAAATTACTCCTGGGCTAAACCATGTTGATTGCAGGGGAGTCAAAGTTCATCTGTTGCAAACAGAAGTAGAGTTGAGAGGTGATGTTTCCCATCACAAGTCTAAATAACAGTGTGATAGTAACGCTGGTCACTATCTGTGTGCAGTAAGCAAAAGCAAAGACATATCTCAGCATGCAAAGAATAAAATTAACTTGACTCCCCCTGAAATCAACGTGGACAAACTTTTCTCTGAACCAGGTCCTGAGTTGCTATTGTCCATATGCAAGAGACCAGCGCACTCCCAGGACACTCCCCTCTCACATGCAGATTTCAGATGACTACCGTGTCCATAACCCTGCTGTAACTGCTGTATGGAATGTATGGAATTGCCTTACTCAGCCCATGCTGTACAATATAAGTGTCTCCCCTGCCCACACTGGGTGTGAGCTGACATATGGAGGACAGTCACACCCTGACGTACAGAATTCTGAACATATGGAAACCAGTTCTGTATGTTCAGAGTTCCTGATCCCGCTTATCTGTGGTTACAGCAATGTCTGGTTAAGGTCCATTGCGTGCAAGAATGAGATTTGAGAGCAGCATGTATAAGCCTGTATCCAGGGCTGGTGCGTGGTCTCTGGGCACCCTTGGCAGTTTGACCCGTCGCTGCCCCCCTCCCCCACCCCAGCCAGACAGACCGGTTATATTGAAAGCTCACTCCACAGCGCTGCGGATTGTGCTATCAGTGACAGCTGATCGTCGGTCACTAAAAACACAAGCCTCAGAAGCTCTGCTGATGCCTCTGCAGCACCGCGCCGCTTACTTTGTAGTGCTTACCCAGTGAACATGCGACTTCCCCTAACCCTTACTCCAACCTTCCCATTTTATTAGCCTTACCTTAACCCTCTATATCCTGCAGTCCTACCCTAATCTTTTCCTTCTATTAGCCTTACCTTAACCCTAAATATCCTTCAGTCTTACCCTAACCTTTCCCTTCTATTAGCCTTACCTTAACCCTCCATCTCCCGCAGCCTAACCATAATGTTCAACTTCAATTAATCTAACTTTAACTCTCCATCTCCCGCAGCCTAACCCTAACCTTCTATGTCCCACTGCTTAACTCTACCCTTCCCCTTCTATCAGCCCATCCCCACAGGCCGCCATAGCCCACAGATTAGTGACATTGGGCATGATCCAGACCTACGCTGTTACACTGAGCGTTCTAACTCTCAGCGTAACAGCAGCTCACTCCCCCGACACTCCCCCTGCTTAGAGCGTATTTACACTCCCTTACGCCGGCTGAAAGCTACCCTAACTTCAGCCGGTGTAAGGGAGTGTAACTACGCTGGGACGGCGGCATTACTACGATAACGCCGCCCCTTCCAGCCTCATTACCCTCCCTCCCCCCGCCTCCCTACACTAACCTGAACGTAGTAACGCTGGGGGACACCTCCTCCAGCGTTACTACGGCGCTGCTACGGACGCCCAATCCATGATCAGACGTTGCCGTAGCTACGCCGGGCAACATCTGCCCGGTGCATGCACAGATCGGCCAGCGTAGGCCTGGATCATGCCCATTTGCTATAAGTATCCATTCCCAACAGTAATAATCGGAATGTGAATGTGCCGCAATTCAGCTATTGGTTGTATCAGTTTTAAAACAGGGCGTAGTGAAAGCGCCAGACTTGTCTGTATCAAAAGGATCATGATCAAGGAGGACATGAACAAATAACCAGGATAGATATAAAATGCTATTTTTGTTTTTTTTGATATCAGTAAAAAAAATTTTAATATTAATATTTTTTTTTCCACCTGTTTTATAACTATGCATAACAAAGAATACATTTCGTTCAGTCATTCAATGAGCATCATTACAAGGTGCATCTACTTTTAGCATCACTTCTTAAATGAATTTCATCACTTTAAAGTCGACCTGCTGGTTACAAACAGCAGCAATCATGTGACCTGAACCAATATGCGTTAATCAGAAATGAGTACGGTTTCCATTATTTGTAAGACACAAGATTTATTTGAACATGTTTGGTGCATTTTTTGTCTTCTGTTTAACTACTTTTGTCATAGCCTCCACAATACAACAGGTAAGGATAGTATGTATGGGCCTGATCCAGACCTACGCTCATGAAC
>WWET01000210.1:339053-364878 GCA_011038615.1 Limnodynastes dumerilii | reverse complement strand
TGTGTGTAGCGTATTTACGCCAGCGTACCTCCGATGCACTCCCCTAGGCACTTGGTCGTACTTATTTTTGCTTTCTTAAGCCGAGCAAACCCTATCCTAACTTTTCTGATCGTAACTGCGGGGCAGCCGTAAGCTCCTTGCCTAGTTACAACGCTTAGCACGCCCATACTGTACCATTTAACTGCCTCACCCCGCCCTCGGAGCATATTTACAGATTTTTCATGCCAGGCACGCCCCTGCGACCGTTGTTACGAGGCTGGCACGCTCAAGGCCCATTTCATAGCGTAACATGAGCGTAACATCTGCCCCGCGCATGACGTGGCATCGTAAAAACGCCGCCGAGCGTAGATGTCTGGATCAGGCCCTATGTATGTATGCATGTATGTATGTATGTATATACGAAGTCAAAAGACAGTGAGCCGGATTCACCACACCATCATTTTTTACATACTTGCCTACATATGTCCCTAACTATTTTACGCTATCTACGTAGCGTTTTAAAGACCGCATGTACGCAATCTACATAACGAAACGCTACATAGATAGCGTAAAATAGGTTCTATGCATGCGTAGTAGCTAAAATCGCAAAATTAGGCACGTATGTAAAAAATGACGGTGTTGTGAATCCAGCCCTGTGAGAGGTATTCGTGATGGGATAGAGGAGGCTCAATTCAGTGCACAATGCCCTATACAGTCAAAGAGGATTTTCTTTTTTTTCGTTATTATTATTATTATTGTAACACTGCATCTATTAAGTTAAATGGACACAGGAAATTTGTATTAACAATGAAATAAATTAATATTATTGTCCACGGTTTATTAGTCTTTCTTAGCCAGTTCACATTGTCTTTTGACACGGGAAAAGGGTCCCAATTCCTTGCAGAATATAAAGTCCCAAAGCACGCGCCCCCACGATGTATGGTAAGGCAGCGTGTCGTAATATTCAGCAGCAATTTTACGTACCTGTCAGAAAAAAAAAGAAAGACAATGTTTATTTATGATCCATGAGAGACATCTGAATTTTCAAAGGAGAAAGTGACAAAGGATGATAAATAATAAACAGGTCACTAATCGTGTAGCAGATAAAGGTAGAAGATATTATGCAGTATGGAGGCAGCTATGGTGATAGTGGCAAGCAGTGCAAAGCAAAGCACAGGGAAGGGACGATAAGAGACAGAGACACCTACAGCAACAGTAATGTAAAGTAATGAATGAATGAACTGGTTTCACGGCAACAAAGGAATTTACAAAATGAAGGCAGGTTGGTGATAGAGATTGTGTCATCGATGAACCTTGTGAACGTTGCATTTATGATATGATTAGGTAATGTTTTACAAAGCTTCTCAGATCGATTATATGCTCAGTACAAAGTCTGATCACCCTGAATTACATGAAAACTTTGGAATCTGGTCAGTTGCAGCAATTTTAGTTAACAAGTAACCAAGATTTTATAACCAGGTTCCATGCTGTAATAAGCTCCCTGTAAATAATGTGCATTGCCTGGAGTCTGGAGATACAACTCAGGAGGAAAACCATATCTACTAAAGCCGCTAAATGTCTGGTCTTCTGTGGAAAGCAGGAGTTAAACCAGGACTCTCTATTTCAATATAGTTGAATATATTTTTAATATGTTGTATTTCATCCATAGAATTGGATCCAGATTTAAGCAAAATACCTCTTTTCTGCATCTACACACACATCATGCTTCCAGTAAAGATCTGGGGCCATATTCACAGATCCGATTTTGCTACTTTTTTGCATATTTTTAGGCACGATTGATCTGCGCATGCGCAGTAACCTTTTTACGTAGGATTTAGGGACGGGAGTCCATTACGCTAGGATTTCAAAATCGGACTTAGTGATATACGTACAGAGGGGTGTGGTTGAATTCCGTACGTGCGTAGTTTGTGGCTGGAGGCATTTAAATGGCTAATATGGGTGTGGTTAGTCATGTACGCAGGTACAGAAGGAAAACACGCATGTAACTACACACATTGCCCTATTGACGCGCAAGTCACCCAAAAAACGTCCGTGTAAGGGGAGTGTTATGGGTGTTGCCTTGCCACGTACGTGTGTATAATTGCGTACTTTATAAACACGCATCTGTGAATACAGCCCATGGAGCCTACTGATCCAGATTTCTGTACTGGAAGTGTTTATGACAGCAAGGCGGAATGAGTATAGTAAAGCTTACTATACACTTGAGTAATTATCGCTCCCAGCAGGAAATGGGATGATTCTCCCTCTAGGGAAAGGTCCTGATATCAGAGCCACACACCTCTCCTGTTGGGACAGATAAGACATGCTGAAGAAGGAGGGGCTGCAGAGATTGACAGGAGGCCTTTGCAGCTGGTTGGCTGTCAATCTTGTCAGGAGGCCCATGCAGTTATCTAATTGGCTGGCTGTGGTAACTCAGGTCAGTAGTGTGTGGCACCTCCACCTCCTGGCCAGATTTTCCCTGTCTGACTGACTCCATAATTACAGACAAGTATAGCAGTAATATATCTATATAACCCTGTATCTCTTGCAGAATGCAGAGCTGTCATTACTGTATTTCTGCTGTACTTGCCAATAATGGATTCAAGCAGACAGGTAAACGCTGGCCAGGAGGTGGAGGTACAGGTCCGAGAATGCCCACACACTACACAGTATCGGGAGCTTGCGGCAGATAATAGACAATAAAATTATCAGAGTCTGGCATTTCTGGATTGAGGATTGAGCATTTAGGAAATTCATCCTATCCACACATCAGAGCGGTCCTGTCGCCCGATAATTGATCCTATCATAATCCAATAATTAACCTAGTGTATGGGCAGCATTTTTTAGCTACTACACGGTCTCCAGACATCTGCACCGCCACTGTTTTAATGTCACTGAAAATTTAAGGAAGGTTGAACAAGTGTGTGAGGGGAGTGAGTAAATCTCACACACACGACTCAGGACACAGGGCCAATCCTGCTTCAGATCTTGGCTGCTGCTCAGAGCTCCAAGCACAGCAGAAATGGAGGTCTAGATCCAATTCATAGTGAACAGTGCAGGAGGGAAAGCATTTATGAGGAGCATCGGGGCAATGTTTAAAATGTCTAATGAGCAGTTTTTTGACTCATGTCATGAGCTGGCCTGCCAGTATTGTGAAGTATAATCATCCCTTAAAGTAATACAACTGAGTAAAGGATGGCTACACAGCAAACTCTACTTATGGTACTTTTCATCTTACCTCCGGTAGCTTGCTCCCAGGAATACTTGGAAAGTCATGATGTTCCATATGGTAGCCAACATTGAAGGTTAGCAGATTGAGTGGTCCATAGTAAGAATAGGTTTCATAACCTTTTAAAAACATGTAGTGCTCCGCAATAAAATGTCCTGATATTGGGTGCAAACCCATTGAGAGAATGGAACCAGCCAATAAGTACACAACAGGCTTCAATCCCCACAAACTGTATATTACTAAATCAAAGGAAAACTGAACAGCTGTGTTGATCATCTCCAGTTGGGTTATGGGTTTGGGATTAAGATACAGCGGACGTAAAACATAGAGCAGAGGCTGTAGAAAAATCCAAATGATCTTGCGCAATGGGGTGCTGAAAAAGCGTCCTTCAAAATCTGTGGGTATGTCTACGTCCAGGATATCTCCTCCAAGATATCGGTGGTGGTCAATGTGGTATTTTTTGAATGATGTGGAGTAGGGCACGCCAATGGGGAGGTTGGCAAACATGCCGAAGAACCGGTTCCAACGCGCCGACTTGTTACCAAAAGCAACATTGTGGGAGATGTCATGGATGGCGAGAGTCAGTGAATGGTTAATCACACCGCCAAAAGCATACGACCAGAAAAAAAGCCACTTCCAGGAGAGGTTACAGACGAGGTAGCAGCACAGAATCTGGACTAGGACCATGCAGGAGACAGTCCACTTAAGTTGTGGGTCGGGTCCCATCAAGTTTTTGATCTGAGGATATTTAGCTGAAAACAAAACATAGATTGTGTAAGTCAGTGAACATATATAATATAGAATTTAATGGCAGATAATAGCCACTTGTCCCATCCAGTCTGCCCTTTTTTTAAAACCTATAATAGCAACAGACCGTAATTAGTCCCCAGTTTTGTTGAAGATTTAGGCCCGGATTAACAACTGAAAACTGAAAGACCGCATATACGCAATCTACGTAACAAAAAGATACATAGATTACGTAAAAAAGATACTACGCTTGCGCAGTATCAAATATCGGGAAACACCGGACATATATGCAGCCAGGCCTGGTCTAAACCAAATACCTTCCAGTGTCAGTGCTACACTCATGCTCTACTATTCCTTTTTCTTTGAAGAAAAGAGATATAAGAGGGTGCGATTTTCTGCTTAGAAGGGCTTCTTTCCACTTAAAAGGGCTTCTTATACCCACCACACCAGCCGCAGCCCAACCACCACCTCTTACTATTAGGAATGGGGAAATCAGTGGCAAATGCAGGATTCTGCAAGGAGGGTTTCCAATGCGTGTAATACCTGTGGGGTATTTTAGCATACCTTCCAAAATTTTGGAGCCCAAAAACAGGGCAAATAAGCTCTGCCCACATTTTGCCCAAGCTCTGCTCCCTCCCCGCCCCCACTATCATGCTGCATGGGGCAAAAATTACCCCTAGGCTGTGAGTGTGAGAGTGTGTGTGTAAGGGAATTAGACTGTAATGCGGCAGAAACAAGGCAAATGGTGGTTAATAGTACAACAGCGCTAGATAACGACACATAAATAAATACAAGTCCATAAACTAAGCGGCATGCAGGGAAGGGGTATATTCATGTGTATTTGCAAAGAAGTGTCCACTGTTGAAAAGATCACCTCTCATCCATATAGGTACATAAGAATGAATGGGGGAAAAAAAGATAAAATCAATAAGCAGCTCAGATAAAAGACTAGTCACAAATCTAAAATCTAGCAAAGTTTACTGAAAAAATCAATTAAAAACAGTGACACATAACAACACATAATAAATAAGGTAGACTGGGGGTAACAACAATCCCCTACCGCAGTAGCATAAGAGTCCCAAGGAGCTGCAGATATTGGACGTCCTAGCAGTGATGTAAAGTCCTTAGGAATCAGTGGAACGTCGGCTGGGGAGAGAGATACACGGCAGCTGCTATGTGGTCCGGATCCTAAACGCGTGAGAAATATTGAGAAAGGGCGACGCCCAAAATGCGTTTAGGATCCGGACCACATAGCAGCTGCCGTGTATCTTTTTCAGTAAACTTTGCTAGATTTTAGATTTGTGACTAGTCTTTTATCTGAGCTGCTTATTGATTTTATCTTTTTTTTCCCCATTCATTCTTATGTACCTATATGGATGAGAGGTGATCTTTTCAACAGTGGACACTTCTTTGCAAATACACATGAATATACCCCTTCCCTGCATGCCGCTTTGTTTATGGACTTGTATTTATTTATGTGTCGTTATCTAGCGCTGTTGTACTATTAACCACCATTTGCCTTGTTTATGTATTGTTAAGAGGTTGTTTGGACCCTCTTTTTTGGTTTAGTATTCTGCAGCTGGATTTTAGCGCTTTTACAGTACCCCACCCCCAATTTTACTGTAATGCGGCAGAGGTTGAAGTGATATATATGAAATGACAATAGTGATGGTCCCAATAGTAATTTTCTATTTACGAAAGTTTTAAATAATGATACAGCCACCATTCAGATGGCAGCTGTATCTGTTCCGGTTGCCACATACCAGGATGTGGAATCTAACTGGGGCCAGGTCTTCTTCGTTAGTGCGAATGGTGGGGATCGACTTGTGCATCTGATAACCAGCAGGTCACGGCCCGGCCCCCAGTGGTAGTTTTCAGAGTAGCAAGGAGAGTAAAGTTTCAGAGGAGCAAGTCAGTAATCACGCCAGGACTGGACATAACACCAATAGACAACACAAGAGAAAGACTGGAACAGAACAACGCCAAATAATACCAGTACTAAACAGGATGGGGGAACAGATCCAAGACAGAGAAGCAGGTAGAAACTGGACACAACAAGACATGACAAACAACTGGAACCCAGACAAGGATCATGTCCAGAACAAATGAAAACAGATTCTTGGAGCCAAATTTACTAAGTTGTGGGAAAGATAAAGTAGGGATGTTGCCCATAGCAACCAATCAGATTCTATCTCTCACTTTCCTATTACATACTAGAAAATGTCAGCAAGAATTTGATTGCTATGGGCAACATCTCCACTTTTTCTTTCCCACAGCTTTATAAATCTGGCTCTTGGAGAGGACTGGGACAGGTACAGGGAGAACAGGAATGGTGCAGTGGGGTGAGTTCACAGGAGTAAGATACAGATACAAGGTAACATATAATGGATACACAATGACAGGTAAAGCCAGAGCTAGCAAGATCCAGGGTCTTAAACACACGAAACCAGGGAGCCAAGAGATAAGTGCAGCTTGTGTTGCTGCGAATATGATCATGTTCAATATATAGCCACTTTGACCGTAAACCACATCCCAAGATGATAATTGCACAGAACACAATGAGAACGTTTTTTTTATTTTTATTTTTTACATATTCAAGTCACCTAATATTTACTTTTGAGGTGTACTTTTGTTTATCCTCCTGTGGTTTGGATGGCAAAACCTCACGTTGTATTTTCCATTTGCTTTGCCAACTAAATAATAAAATGTTGTGTTGAAACTTCCTCCTCTTCCCAACCAAAGGAAGTTTGCCTTATTAACACAACAGTTATTATTTGTTAAAAAAAAAAAAAGTATTCCAGCCTATGTCTTGCTGCCCTATGTTCCCAACTTTCATTTGTAACATTTATACTGCACACAGCAGCCAGACTGGTTTTACTTGTTCTATTCCACTCTTTCATTCTCTACATTGATTGTCTCTATATTACCAAATCAAATACAAAATACTTTTACTAACCTACAAGACAATCAACATCACATGATCTGAGTCTCTTTTCACCCTATTCCCAGTTACAGGACTTCTTCTGGGCTGCATCCACTCTGTGGAATATCTTTCCTCACCCAATAACACTTTGTGTTCTAGTCTCTGAACTGTGAAGTGCTCTCTTAGCACTTACTTCTTCAGACAAGCTTACCAAATTCCTTCATATTAATAGTCTGCGAACTGGCTCATACAGCTTACTGAACATTCTCAACTAGCAACCTGGCTGTTCCATTTCACAATATATAGCACTTACCCTCGGGTATCAAACCCTACTCTCCTACAGACTGTAAGCTTGCAAGCAGGGCCTTAATTTTTTCAAATATATTGGAAATGTTCCACCATTATAATCAATTTTGAAATGAATTTGGATTGGTCTATACCAAAAGGTCCAATAAAATGCATTGCCAAATTTCTGGTGAAAACTCATCTTGACGTCCAATGAGTATTTTATCTACGACATGAATGCATTCATTCATCTTAACATCTGAATAATTGCCCACTTACAAAATATGGTGTGTGTCTGTGGCCTCCCAGAGATAAAAACGTTAAAGCTTAACTGAACCAATACAAGATAATGTGCAAATAAACTGCACGTAAATTCCATTGCTGTTGAGTATTAGTCTCCAGGGGACCGATTGGTTTAGTTTAAGGTCTAACCTGTTTTTAAACAGCCTCAGATTGAAATATTACTCTAACTCAGACAGGAAGCTCAGGCTGAAACACTAAATAAGGTTATAGGGCTGGATCCAGACTTAAGCAAGTGTTTGAAAGTGGTTACTCCTGGGCTAAACCATATTGTTTGCAGGAGGAGTCAAGTTAATTGTATTTTTTGCATACATGGATATATCTTTGAATTGATTACTGCACACAGATACTGACCAGCTTTACTATCACACTGTTATTTAGACTTGGGATAGGAAACATCACTTCTCAACTCTAATACTGTTTGCAACAGATGAAATAGGACTCCCCTGCAATCAACATGGTTTAGCCCAGGAGTAACTAATTTCAAGCACTGGATCAAGTCTGGATCCAGCCCGAAGTCACAGACCAGCTAAAATTTATGGGAATCACAGAGAATAAAATACATACTTGCATACATATCTCAGTTTTAGAAACAAAGGAAAGAAAATGCCCCTGCACACTGCCATTGACCAGCAGCAAATGAGTCATTATATCTTCAAAATAAAAAGCTGAAACATTAGTTACACACATTTGGAAATATATGATAAGCCACCAGTCACTATCAAGGCTTTTCTGCTATAGGTGGACCTAACGCTAGTGAGACTTCCAGTGAGAGTCACTATATTGAGTCATATATCATGTATTTTTAAATTGTTATAAATCATGACGGGACCACCTATGGCGGTTGGCTGCTGCAGATCATGTGCACAGATCCAAGATGGCGGCACCCATACACTGAAGGACAGCAGTGTTTGGCGCCAGAAATTCACAGGGAAATATGTGGTGGACATCAGTCATGAAGCTGCCACTACTGAGAGTGGCAGTTTCCTGGAGGCAGAGAGTAGGCACGCTTGGAGAAAGCCGCTGACAGGCGGCTTTTGACGCGGTAAGTCCTGCGTTTTGTGACAGAGGGAAGGAGGACAGTTGCACCCTACCATACTGATGTCTGTAGAGCGCTGCACTTGTACATGGAGTGCCAAGCGCTCTTTTAAGCTGACAGCCTCTTCTTCTGTCAGGCAGCAATCCTGCCTGGGGCCTGAGTCTGTCACCTCTGCCCCTGCTTTTAGGGGTAGTTGAGGAATTTCATAAGCTTTCCCAAAGAGGTATTCAAACACTTAAAGGTTTGGGGACTGGAGGAAAGTCTTATTGCATGAGGAAGTAGATTCCTCAAAGTTGGTGCAGCCCAGAAGAAGTCTTGTGATCAGGAATGCAAGCGATTAGTAGGTATAAAAGATCATGTGCACAATGAAGGGACAGATTTGGCAGCTATATTGAGACACGGGATGTTAAATGTATGTAGGTGCATTTTTACTGATGGCTGTGTAGGACAGTAATATTTTGATTCTTGTTTATGATCCTTTAATGTATGAGAACAAAGTACAGTTCTCTCATTATCAGTAATGTTTAATTTTACTAATACTAGTTCTATCCTGCACCATCTAGTCTCTTGTATTTTGTAACCAGATCTTTCTGGCCATGCCTGTGCTTATATTTGAGAGATGTTGGCAGGTGTAATGAGTTGCTGATAATGTAAGCAATAAGACTATGTATTGCCTTTTCTTGATTTATTCATGTGCATTGTCGCCATGATAGCTCAGTCCAGTACCCGAGAGAGATTTTATTTTTTTATTGATCTACTCTAAAAAAAACTCCTACAAAATGTTTTAAACATAAAAATGAAGTTTCCATTTACTGTACATTACAAATACCTGTTCTCAAGCTTTTATGGTTAATAAGTTACCTCAATAGAGAAGTCAATTAAACAAGATATCGTCTTACTTGCTAATAATTATCAAGATATAGCTGCAGTTATAAGGAAGGAAGCTAATTACTCTTTCTCTTAACCCCTCAAACTGAAATAAAGAATTTATATTGTCTGCCAGGAGTGAATACCAGTGCTCATATGGGGGCCGATCCAGAGTTGCACTTAGACCTTTTTTAGGTGCACGTGTAGACCTGAGCAATACCATGTTGAACTGCAAGGGGATGACCATTTAAACTCAGACCCTCCAATATGAGCCGTTCCATTAGGTACAAAATACTCAGCTCCTGAGCTCTTCACTCACCTGGTTTTACTGAATTAACTGGTGTGTGAAAAACATTTCTCTCTTTAACACAGGTGGTTACCATAGTAATTGATTGTTGGAAGCTCAGGAACAGAACATTTTGTACCTAATGGAATGGGTCATCTTAGAGGGTCTGTAAACTGTGAAAACAGAATCAGAACTGAGAGGTGAAGTTTCTTAGCTTAATAGAATAAACATAAAGCTATGCAGTATCTGAGTTCTATTTGCAAAAGTTCTATGCATTTTCCCTGCATACAAAATATTTAAAATGTATTTATTTATTTAATTTACCCCCTTACTATGGTATATCCGAGATGTACATGGCACCTGTTTTGCCCTTACTCCCAAACTCTAGATCAGTCCAATGGGCTATATCACCAAACGGTGGATTTACAGTTATTGGCTCAAATTTCAGCCATTCTTGTGTTTTACTTATGTCTCTACACATTTATATAGACTTATAACATTTTATTATGTTTGTTTGTTTTTCTAAATGATGTGTGATGCATTTACTATACACTTATGTATAGCTGAGTCACAATCGAGTGAAGGAGTAACTGCAACTATAATCTTCTTCCATCATTCATTGTAAGTACTTTAAGTCCCCTCCCTCATACTCACCTGTCATAACAACACTTGTAATATGAAGTTATATTGGTGCTGCATTAAAGTGTTCTTTCTCCCCTCTTCCATCATAAGCAAAATACCAACAGATAAATGTCTGCAGGTGGTACTGTATCTCAAAGCCATTTATAGCTTAATATAAACATGTGCATAAAAAACAGGGTTAATCTACATGAAAATAAAAGGGGTATATGCCCCAGCACATTGGGCCGGATCCAGAACTACGTCCGTCTTCCATAGACGGACGTAATTCAATGAACAATAGCTACTGCGCATGCGTAGTAGCTATTGTACGTAATGTGCGCATCGTTTCGATACGTAGATTGCGTATATGCGGGCTTTTAGACCGCATATATGCAATCTACGTATCAAAACGATACGTAGATTACGTACAATAGCTACTACGCATGCGCAGTAGCTATTGTTCATTGAATTACGTCTGTCTATGGAAGACGGACGTAGTTCTGGATCTACCCCATTGCTATTAATAGTATTGGGTCATAGAGTTGTGTTTTTTATTTTGAGAGCTTATTCACCTAAAGGCACCCCTTACAGCCTCCAAAATAGCTTCTATGGACCAACACCCCCTATCAGCTGCTGGTCCCGGACATGCTTCCAAACATATAGGTACTCTGTGTAGGGTTAGGACCACCTCAGCAGAAAAGCCTTGAAGGGGACAGGTGAATTATCATATATTTTCAAATGTATGTAACTAATAATACTCCATTTTACTTTACAGATAGAATGGCAAGTACGGTGGCTCAGTGAGTAGCACTTGGGCCTTACAGGCCCTGGACTAGGCCTTATCTGTGTGAAGTTTGTATGTCCTCCCAGTGTCTGCATGCGTTTCCTCCAGGTGCTCTGGTTTCCTCCCACATGCCAATAAACAATCTGGTAAGTTTATTGGCTGCTGACTAAATTAACCTTAGAGTGTGTGTGTGTGTGTGTGTGTGTGTGTGTGTGTGTGTGTGTGTGTATGAATGTGTTAGGGACCTTAGTATGTAGCTCCAATTGGAGCAAGGACTGATGGGAATGTCTAATGTTCTCTCTAAAGCACTGTGTACAATAATAATAGCAGGGCACTGGGGCACTTTTACCTTTGTTTAAATGTCTCCAAGCATATATGCCTCTCACTCTCTTCTCAGTGCATTTGTAATAAAATTTCAGGTAACATACGCTAAACAAACTGGATGACATTCCCCTCTACATCAGTGCAAAAGGGCTCTGATTTTAGCACAAACTAGAACAATAAAAAGATTTTTGTTTTATGGACAGAAGCTTTCAAAATGATTAACTGGAAAAGAAAGCGTCACATTTTTTTTTGTAGTTTTACAGGCAGTGAATTTTTTGATACAGTAATTGTTTCAGCACTTAGGGAGGAGAGTAATACCCCTTAGTAGGTTAATCTGGTGTGTAAATATGGTTTAAAAAATAGTTCAGTGCCGTTGGCTTTTCACACTGTGTACAATAGAAGAGCCCAAACTAATGAAGCATTACTAATACTGGCGCTGGTCAATATTACTGGTTCAGCAAAGTGCTAGGCAAATATCCTTTATATAAACATGAATGATAACTTATTAATATTAATTAAAAAAATATTACAGTAATTGCTACAATAATAACTATTTAATAAAGGAAAGAGCACCTTAAAAAGGAGGAAAATCTCAGATAATGGTCTTGAATATATTGCTTAATACAGTGCTTAAATTGTAAAAAATAAAAAGGTATTTCTAAAATTTAACCCAAACATGTAAATGAAATCAAAGGCATCAGAACAGGAGAGAGGGGGTGAAATAAGAGAGCATATGTCGCCCCCTCCTTCCTTCCCAATGTGAAGGGGCCCCATCCATGAGAAAGCAGGGGGCTTCCTGGAGTCCTACAGGCTCACCATAAATCTGCTGGCCAGCGATAGTTAAGTACACTAAAGTATTGCTATTTGGCACATTGCTGACGAGTCTGTATGACCATTTCAGTCATAGAGACTTGCGGTGTGCAGTCCTTAAGATGTTGTACAACAGCTTCCCTACTATTGTTGTAAGGCTCACTGGTCGTAGCTGCCATCTTTTTCCCTATTTTCACTTTTAGACAGAGGGACCTACATTTGCTATATTCCAGTCTTCTGGAATTACTCCTATTACAAGTGACTGATTGAATCATTTGGTTACTAGTTTTAACAACATTTAAGCTCATTTAGTATCCTAGGATGTATCCCGGCTGGTCCCACTGATTTGTCAACTTTCAGCATACTACATATGGATGATATATTTTAGATATAAAAGACAATTAGCACCTTATTATCAAGGTTTGGGAATGTTTTAATATATATTACACTGTTTGCAGTTCAAAGAATGCCTCTTAAAATCTTTATCATTTACAGAAGAGTGCAGTATCAATAGAATTTTTTTTTTAAAAATCCAGCTTTTTTACCATACAGTAAGGGCTTTATGCAATTGATTGATAATGTATGAACTTAAGCCTAAATTGATCTCACTTGCTATTAGAAGGACTGTATGTGTTACCTGAAAAACATGTTTCTACCACCAGAGCCAGAACCAGTTGCTAGCCAGTAACTTCAGCCCTGTTATTCTGTGCATGGTGGTTGGTTGTTTTCCTGATAACTGTATAAAGTAGTTTTTTCCAAGTTTGGTTTCATAACCCTACACAGCTGTGTTACACAATGGACTAGTCCATCCAGCTTTAATTAGCACTTTTCCTTCCTTTGTTTTACAATGACTCATCTAGGTCTAAATTAAGAGCTCATTTGTTACAGAGAAGTGATAAGAAATCTGAAATCCCTTTCATTAGATTGCAATACAGCTGGGTACACACCTATGTAATCATGCATGAGATCTGAAGGCTCTTAGTGTGATGGTTGCAAGTCGATGAACATACCCATTCACGTGTACTATCATCTTCACAAATCATCATCTCTCCTAAAAAAACATCTTGGCACACCGTACAGATATCGGACTACAAGGCTGCCCTTACGAGTGGGAGGACCCAATGCAAAGCTTCCTCAGGGCCTGACCCCATCCAGCAACTAGTGCATGTGCAGTTTGGTCATCGCACTGCTCAGAACGGCACCTGAACGGCGCATGTGCAGGCTGAACGCTGTTTATAAACCCCCACTGCTATGTAGATGCTGCCAAGGAGTAGTAGCGGGGAGAATTGGCTGGGGCCACTATCTGTTAGTACGCTATTACCCCTTGGCACCATTCACTTTCAGAGCCGTGGAAACACTATATTAGCTAAGTCTCACTCCTCTGAAAGTGAAGCTGGCAGGGTGGCCCAGCAGGGCACGGGGCCAAGGGCATAGGCCCCAGTTCAAACCCCTTAAGGGTGGCACTGTCTGCCTACAGTGCACAGAAGACTGCCAGGAAAGTTGGACAGATGATCATACCTGCATACACACTGCCCTCATTTGTCCAACATTGTGCCATTGGTGATCGTGAAGTTCATAAAACCAAATTGTCGGATGAGAACTGTTTTATGACAACAAATCATGATGCAGGGAGTGTACACAGTCTTTTAATAATGGACCAAATGGTCATGACTAATATGAATGGCCCAGTAATTGGATAGGTGTATGCTCATCTTTAGTAGCTACACCTGCAGAACGCCCTCTGACCATTCATCTACTTGTATATTCAATTGCTTACTACTTTTTGACTGTGTGATGTCTTTAAACAATGGCTTTTTTTCTTCACACAGCTATTATAGGATGATAGACAGAAAACAGTGTGATTTCCAACCTGTGGCTACAAAACAAGGTATTGCAGCTGTTTTAACTGGTCCCTATCATCCAATCACAGCATACAGAAATCACAGTATACGCTACAGTGATTATTGTGTGCATTTTCTATAGAGTTACTTAAGACACTGATGTTAAAATGTGTCTGAGGAAAGAGGTTGATGTAAGGTCTCCCACAACTGTTAGTTTGATTGAAGATGTACTTTAGCATCTGAATTGTGAAGGTCATTTGCATTAACAGATGGTACTTAAAAGACCAGATTCAATTGTTCAGATCTGGTCACCCTGGATGGACTCCCCACTCTATGCTCAGATGTTGGGGTCAGAGAATCCCCTGCTCGCTGTATGATCTAATACCTTTCCTTTTCTCCTGTGTCTCTATATGTATTCCAAATCTGTGCAACTGTTTAGAATTCATTCATTCTGAACTTTGCTGTACTAATGTGTTCCGACTGTTCACTATTGTGCAATACATGTCTTTTGTGAGTGTTTTGTTTTAATGTTTCGTTGTACCACCAATTGTTCCATATTTGTTGGGTTATGAAACTAGGCTGCATAAGCACATCAACAACTTTATAACGTAACAAACCAGTCTTTCTGCTTTTTGTCAGTGTTTTCCCTCCTCCTGATACTTACAGAATCACACATGACAATGGGGTAGATCCAGAACTACGTGTGTGCGTAGTATATTCGCGGTGCGTATTTTCGTACACGTAAGTTCGCTACACTCCCCACGGCACACCCCTTGCACGGACGTATTTTGTCAAATTACGCGACCCAAACCCTACCTTAACTATTCCTAACGTAACAGCATACGTCCGCTAACGGACGTACTGACTACGTGAACGTACGCAGCTTAGCACGCCCATACTGTACACTTTAAATACCACCCCCCGCCTACTTCACGTAAAACGCACGTATTGTTGACTAACGTAAATTTGTCACGCCCACACGTAAGTATTTACGTGTGACATACGTGAATCACCCATACGTTCTAAAATACGCTACGTGAATGTGCGTATTTTCTGTGGTGCGCATGCGCAGTGCGTTCAAATCTGCGAATTTACGTCTCCGCCACACGTAAATTTGCGGAAATGCGTAGTTCTGGATCTGGCCCAATGTCTTAATAAGCAAGTTCATTAAAGACATGGGGCCTGATCCAGACCTACGCCGATGCGCTGTGCTTACTGTGCTTATCGGCGTTCACTTACCCTGACACTCCCCCTGTGCGGGCATATGGCCCCTTCCTTACGCCGGCTGAAGGCTACCCTAACTTCAGCCGGCGCAAGGAAGGGGCCATACGCTCGCACAGGAGCGTGTGGCCGCTTAGCCCGCCCTCCTACCCTCATTTAACTACCTCCCCCCGCTTACCTACACTAACCTGAACGTAGGGACGCTGGAGGACGTCCCCTCCAGCGTCCCTACGGCGCTGCTACGGACGCCCGATCCACGATCGGGCTTTGCCGTAGTGACGCCGGGCAAAGCTGATCTTACGCTTACGTCCGCCGTCCTAGCGTTGTTCTGGTTCTGGATCAGGCCCATGGACCCAGATCCAGATCCCCACATGCTTTACATGCGTGCTGGGGGTCTGTAGTTACGCACCTGTAGTGGGGAGCGCATGCCCCCTGCACTCACCGCTGTAGGTAGTAAATGTAAGTGTCCAGATTGCTACCTTAAGTTTTATGACTAGGTACGGCCTCAGACCTAGTCGTAACCTCTGAACCCTCATTTACATATCTATCCCCGCCTATATGGCAGGGATACGGCCATCGTAAATGAAGGGTAAGCCCCTTCTGCGTAAGTATCAACGTACGTAACTTAGTTACGTACGTCAGTACTTACGCAGTTGGAACATCTGGTGTGGGCATGGGCAGATGTTCCGATACACTGGACTTACGCAAATGACTTGCATAAGTCCCCTGTCATTCGTAGGTCAGGATCTGGGCCATGTTGTCAAGCATCTAAATCATTTTACTAGATAGCTTAAACCTGACCATTTCAGAAGATAGCTGAAGCACACAGCAACCCCTTCAGACAGGACACCTTTACTGTAATGTTTAATTACATGAACTACTTGACAACTTGGAAACTGAACACACTGCAGAAGTGGCTTGTTCTCTCCACTCTGCGGTTTCTAAATATTTGACTGTGTACGTAGCTAGAGAATGTGTCCGGACACCTAATCACAGCATGTAGCAAGTAAATGTTATGTCAGGACTCCCTAGCCCCACAAATGGCAGAACAGAAGTGTTATTTTTGTATGGAAAAAGGTGGCAGCGCTCAACTAAAATTATAAACAGGTTCAACTACACCACTGTAACACAGCAGTCCACAGTCTTGCCCCTAGTTCAATATGGGATGTGGGTTAGGATTCGGTTGTGAGACAGGAAAAGTTAGGGTTACGCTGCAGAGAAGGGAGGGTTAAGGTTAGGCTACAGGATGGGGATGGTTATGTTTAAGGTTAGACTGCAGAGAATGTAGGGTTAAAGTTAGGTTGCAGGACAAGTATGGTTAGGGTTAGGGGAGAGTTAAGGTTATGCTGCACGATGAGTATGGTTAGGGTAAGGGGAAAGTTAAGGTTAGGTTGCAGGACAGGATGGTTATGGTTAAGATGAAAAATTTACCTGTCAACATTGTATTCGCCATAGATAGTCGCGGAAACAAAGCTGTCTCAGCGGAAACTACTGAAAACTGACCACAGTTAATGCTTTGCATCAAAGTGATCTGTCAAAAGACAGATCACCGGAGCAGAAAACTGCACCCATTCATTATATGTTGTGTACTGGCTGTCAAATCGATTGTTCTGTCTCACAGAAGAGAAGCAATCAATCCTAGGAACAACGAAGATGCAGCGGCGTATGCTATGTATTCATGTAACCCCGAACCTTAATCCTAATCCTAATCCTTACCCCAAACCCTTCCATTCTATTACCCCAACCCTCTCTTCCTTGCAGCCTGAACCTAAGAATCCCTTCTCTGTAGACTAACCCTAAGACTCCTTTCAACGCAGTCTGACCCTAAGTCTCCCCTCCCCGCAGCCTAACCCTAAGACTCCCCATGGCCTACTACTCCCCATAGACTCCCCTATAATATTAACTTTTCCTGTTCGGTGCGAAGGGTCTGCAGCAGTGTGATAGGTCTGCAGTAGTTTCCTAATTAATGAATGGGTAAGTATACCGAAAAATAAATTTGGCATACTTATACATTCATCAGTAAAATCTTCTAATCATTGCTATTTTTCGAAAGAGAGACAGACAAAAATTAGCTTTCAGCTGTCTCTATTTCAGAAACAGCATTTTCGTGGCCAGATATTAGATAGATTTTTTATATTTATTAGACTGTGTGAACGTTACATTAGACTCATGCAATCTGGATTTGCTAGAAGCTGATTTTATGATTCAGCTTCAGTTTACATAAAAGAGACCCATCATCTATACCTCCATAAGTTATGAATGAGTATAATACATATTTAATAAAACACTGCAAACAAAAAATGGAATTGTGAAAATTAAAAAAAAAATAAACATACAATTTTAATTTACAAAACTATCAACCCATCCTTTGAATGAACTGTAAACTATACATATTAGGGAACTTGACAAGCTAGAAGCTGGCCAGTGATGGTCTTCACTGGAAAGGGGGCTTTGGCAAATACAGAGAATCCCGAAATGTCGAGAAAAAACAATTATTATACATTTCTTAAAATATGGACAGATGACCGTCACTTGAGACCTACAAGTAGCCCATTTGGTTTCGGACTAGCGAATGCATGTTACCGCAAATGTGGTCACATGTTGTCCCCACATAACAGCTACATATCACTGCATGATTCATAATATTAATATCATGTATGTTTATAACTCCATACAGCTTTATTAAGAGGGTATGAAGGTATACGTAGACAATGTGAGTCTAAGGCTGGAGCCTAAAGGTAGTGGTCAGTGTTGGTCATTGTATCTTGAAGATGCAATTAGTTGGACACGTTAGCATACAGGAGGGTCTGAATTAGGATAAAAGGAAACAATCTGCACCAATAAAACATTGAAACATTGTGATACTAAAGGGTCCTGACCTCTCGACCTTTTATAAACTGACCAGTGCACTTGTAACTTGTTTCTTGTAATGATGTCACAGAGATCGTGTTAGACATCCTCTTATGTAGCTCTAATATTATTGGACCAGATTCGATATCTCACTGTATCCATGAATCCATGCAAGCACAGACCCTATTCTAAAACTTCCAATCCCTTCTTACTTAAAATGGGACTCCCTTACTGTATATTTAAAGAATAAACCCCTGCTAGTTACTTCCCCAATCCACCCCGCTGTCAGAACCCGTTCTCAAAAAATGCTACATTGTGTGGATTGCCAACCAATGGCGGTACTTATAGCGCACGAACGTGCAAAACACAAAAGTGGACGGTTCTGTCCGGATCTGGTCCATCGTTACATATAAAATAAAACTTTCAGATATTACGTCTACTAATTCTGGATCAGAATAATGAGCATCCCCCCAAAGGAATACTCTCAGGCTGACTTATTAATTAAACATGTTTTTTTTTAAACCCCATGAGAGAGAAATGTAGTCATGAGAGCAAGGTTGAATTCATTCATTTTAAAAGAAAGCCTTTAAATTCACAGAGAACAGTTATCTATCTAGACTAAATGTACTGTGTACATTTTGTAGGACTGATTCAACTGTAAAAAAAACAAAAACTGTAAAATCATAGTTATAATCAGTTTTTGATAACCCCTTCTAAGAAACAGCTAGAAAATAACTCTAATTATGTGTCCAAGCACTCAATAGCAAGCTCCAAAGTCTACCACATGTACGCAGTGCAAGCTGTTGTTAGGCAGGCTGCACAAATATTGATCATACAACAGAATATTGATTTTATAGGAGTTCGTGACATCACTAGTTGTTCCTTGTACTCTGATGGGCTACATTCTAATGAACAGATTCAGTCCACGAAAAAAGGCTGCCTCAGCTCAATTTATGCAACAGGTGTGATTTCATTCAGATCATTTATAAACGTAAACAAAATGGCTGCATTTTACATCTTTAAACTGCATTGGCAAAAAAAGTTGAAAATAACAATGTACAGACTGCTTACATCAATGAGTTGTCCATTCATTTTGGTTATTGCATAAAAGCAATATGCGGCCCCATAATTTTAAAAAGAATATCATTTCCATACGGTCATTATTTTACCCCGCCTTTGTTTGACAGCTTTCTTAGTAACGTGCCTTGTTACTAGGCCAGAAGAACCAATAGAAACAGGTGTTATTGAGAGTTACATAAAGATATAGTCTCAGGCGGTGTGGCCAATGGTAGCAAGCTCCTGGTCACGTCACTCCGTCACTGATTCTGCTAGGGGCGAGGTAATGAGCGTTGCTTAGAAATGGCCTCTCCCTTGTCTGTGAGGTATTCTACACCTGCAAAGAGGTTCTGCTGTGTTTCTTTTCCAAAATCAACAGCTATATTTTTTAAGTCATTTCACATTTTAATTTTGATAATGTCCCAATGTAAACTTCCAAAACGAAGAAAAAAAAAAATATTTCTGTATACTGTGTACTCACCCAGTATCTCTTTCCTCCGGTCAGTGTGTGGCTGGTCTGTATAAACCCATTCAAAGTTATCCCTGACCACCTTGTTACCCATGATGCCTCCCCCCTGCCGATAAAAAACAAAACAGTGAAAGTCAGTCATTGATATGATTAATATTGCTCGTCTGCTATAATCATCCTTATTACACTGTAATTTTCTTGAGGCATTTCCTATGACAACTGTAATTGTTTGTACTTTCATACTTTGCTGTATATCTATTATTATATTAAATAAATAAGTAAATACAAAAAACATGGTTTAAACATTAGCACCTTTTAGATATTTTAAATAGGTGCTTTCCCAGAAATAAAATTAATTAAATCCTAAACTCAACGGGTTTACTACACTGGAAACTGCTCTAACACACATAATTTCAATATACGCCCAAAGCAATTAAACATTCCAGCTTGCAAGTTAAGTGATAACAGTTAAAAACATACATTTCAATATATAACTTATAAAACTATGTATAAATAGAAATGACAATTTTATGCTAAGACAGACTTTTTTCCATTAGTTGAGTATAGTTTTTGTAAAATAAAAAAGCAAAAAACAAAACACAAAAAAAAAATACAAATCACCATTGGATGAACAAAAGACCCTTGAACATAACATCTTACATAAAATAGTATAATAAAACAGCAAGTAGGATTGCTGTGATTCCATTGACAGTATATAGGTACATTACCTGCAGTGTGTCCTGGTGTCACTACAGTGCACTCAGAGGGAAGAGAGAGAGCGATAGAGTGACAAGGTGTGTGATGGTGTCATCAGAGAGGGGAGGCTTGGTTTCACCCCATACTCTGCTCTTATAGGATACGCCTTATGTCAACAGAAAAACACTATTGCAGATAAGATACCATGTGACTACTAGAATAACCTGTTGGACTTTTTAATCCTCAGTATTCTGCCCAACACAATGTCACGCCCTACAGAACTGTCATCCGTTCAACAAGTCCAGCGAGATGCTGGACTTAGAAATACTTCCTTTTTTTTTTCCAATTAAATGCATTCATCCTGGCACATAATACATTTTAGCACTTACAACTGTAAACAACATTAAACCTTTGTAATAAGTCTGTGCTTCCACTCTGTAACTTGAAAAAGCATTAACATTCAGTGACTTGCAACTCTGTTTATTATACACGGTGTGTACCCACACCCTATGGGAGCTGCTCACATTACTGTCACTAAGAAATCCACTTTTCCAGTATTACACCATAATTAGCATAAATGCAACCTGCCTGTCACGTTCAAGGGGGGTTTGGGATCTGTCCCGGGTGTCAGAGATAGTAAATGCAACCTGCCAGACCTTAATTCCATATAAATGCTTTCTAACAATTCATGTTGATTGTGCTTTCTCAACATAAAAACTATGCTCTGTACAAATAAATTCATTTAAAACTGAATTTCTAAATATTTTCACATTTCAATAACATAGAGGTCTCACATAGGAATGCAATATTAGCATCTTTGGGGCTGCTCCAGAGCTGAAAAGCCAGTCTACGCATGCGCCGGGGAGATGTTGCCTGGCGTAATTACGGCAACGCCCGATCATGGGTCGGGCGTCCCTAGCACCACAGTAGCAATGCTGGAGGGGGCGTCCCCCCAGCGTTACTATGCTGTAGTTAGTGTAGTGCGGTGGGGGGAGGAAGGGTAATGAGGCTGGGAGGGCGGCGTTATCATAAAAAACACGGCTGTCCCAGCGTAGTTACCCTTGCTTACGCCAGCTGAAGTTAGGGTAGCCTTCAGCCGGCGTAAGTGAGGGTAAGTACGCTGGGGGCAGGGGGAGTGTCAGGGGGAGTCCACGAAGTAACGCTTAGCGTTTGTATGCTCGGCGCTATATCGTAGCTCTGGATCAGGCCCTTTATCTAATACCAGTAAAATAAATGATGATACATAAAAAGGGAGCAGCAACTGTCACCGTTAAAAGTGTATGGCTTGGAAAAGCAAGACTTCCGAAAATCGGGTGCTTTCCAATCCGTGGGTCTGGAAAGCACACAGACTAAATAAGAAGGGGGAGGAACAGGGCCGGATTAACCACAGGGCAATCAGGGCCGTCGCCCCAACACATAAAGGACCCCTATAAACAGCTGGTCTTCAGCGCTCCTCCAGCTGTCTAGGAGGATGGATGTAAATGTGTGACATCCTCCTCTTAAATACACTGTTCCACAGCCGCGATAGTGCTCTTAGGAGGAAGATTACTGACATCTATCCCTCTGGGCAGCTGAGGGAGCCCCCAACAGTTTAATTGCCAAGGGCAACTAAAAAAGGAAAACAAATACCAGCGCTAGCCACAAAGGGCCTGATCCAGAGTAACGCTGTTGTGCTGAGCGTTACACTTCCCAGACACTCCCCCTGCTAGATCGTAATTACACTGGGTTACGCCGGCTGAAGGCTACCCTAAGTTCAGCTGGCGTAACCCAGTGTAACTATGCTGGGACGGCGGCGTTAGTACACTAACGCCGCCCTCCCAGCCTCATTACCATCCCCCCGCCTATCTGCACTAACTGCAGTGTAGTAACGGAGGGGAACGCCCCCTCCAGCGTTACTACGCTGCTGCTACGGACACCCGATCCACGATCGGGCGTTTCCGTCATTACGCCGGGCAACATCTGTCTGGGGCATGCGCAGATCGTGGTTTTAGACGATCATACGCTTACACCCGGCGTTAACGACGGAGGTCTGGATCAGGCCCTTAGTGTATAGTTCCAATGGGGCAGGGACCGAACGTAAAAAAATCTCTTTAAAGCATGTGAAAGTTATATGTAAATGGAACCTATATTATTACTAATACTTTATTTTACATACATAAGAATACACTGAATACACTATAATACAATATTATAACTGTAACTTTAAGAACCTTAACTAATGAACTATGTAATTGGATAGAATAAACAACAGATACTTGGCCTTTGATGTACTATATATATATATATATATATATATATATATATATATATTGTTACTCAATATACTGGGAGTTTAATATTACTGCTATATTGAGTGCAACAAGCATTACTCTAAGCTCCTAAAAGTGAAGATTGTTGTTTTTCTGTGTACTTAATTGCCCAAGGGCTCCCACAAACCTTAATCCAGCCCTGGAGAGGAATGCAAATAGTGTAGTATGTGCCCTCTGTGCTGCTTAGATTTCAGGTGTGTCCTCATTTTACGTAAGGATGTAGCAGACGTTTTCAGGGAGGGGTCTAATGATGGAATTCCATTGTCTGCATGAAAGTCTGGATTCAGCGGAGGTGCTCATAGCTTCTAGTGCAGCGGCAATGTTAGTCCGGATGAGAAGTAGCAGCCACTGCGGTAATTCCATTTTCAAAACTGATATTGCCGACAGCTTAATTGTGGTTATATCAGTGCCAAAAACTTTTTAATAAAGAGTACAATGCTGAATGCACTTATTTCGATAAGGTACCTGTTCAGGTTGGGTGTGGGTTGCCACTGAGAATGACCCTTTTTCGAATTGGCTGTTCTCTCCCAGCCAGTTTCAAACTAGCTAGGAAATCGATTGCTTTGGCCTCGAAGACGCAAAGCAATCGATGGGTGAAACATCAAAGATGGTACTTTGACTGGTAAGTACAAATTTAACCCCAACCCTTAGCCTAATCCTTCCATTAACCCTACCCTTCCATTACCCTAATCCTACATTTCCCGCAGCCTGACGCTAACCCTCCCTTCCCCGTAATCTAACCCTATGACTCCCTTTCTCGTAGCCTAACCCTAAGATCTCCCCTTCCTGTAGCCTAACCCTGACTTCCCTTCCCGTAGCTTAACCCTAAGACCCCCCCTTCCCATAGCCTAACACTACCCCTCCCCTTCCCGTAGCCTAACCCTAAGACTCTGCTACCTGCAGGCTGATCTAACCCTCCTTTTCCATAACTCTAATCCTTCCATTTAAAGACCCTGGGTCGTATTCAGAGATCCGTTTTTCTTATGTACGCAATTATACACATGGCCGGAGCAAAGTAACACCCACCAACAACCCCAACACTCCCCTCTCCCGGACATGCTGTCGGGGACTCACGAGTCCCTAGACCACTCTGTTCTTTATGTGTATACTTACGTGCGTATATGTGCTCCGTCCATGCGATTTTTTATAACCGCACCTCCATGCATTCATTTAAATGCCCCCCACCTACTTTTATGTAAATTTTCCTGTGCATCGGATTTCATGGTCATGTCTAAGGTGGGAGTCCGCAGTTAGTCCGGCAGCTTCCAAAAAATTAATGGGTAGGTATGCCGATCACAAATGGCTGTCTTTTTAAAATAGAGATGAGCTTTCGGCTGTCTTTATTTCTAAAAGGAGTCTTTTTTTTGCAGCAACTCCGTCCCGTTGGCTAGGGTGAGGCTGCAGGACAAGATCTATTTTATGCTACCTGTCTTTGATATACCAATGGACCTTTATCTTACGAAGACCACCATTAATACTAATTCTCTTTTATAATATTTTCCCCAGCCCCAAAGACCCCCTTTGGGAGTCATCTCCCATTTTCTGTTGGCTGCAGATAAGTCAGGGTTGCCAACTTTCTATTTTTCTATTTTCTAGATCTCAAAGTGAAAAGAAAGATGCCAGTATGGAGACGGGGCTTAATGATGCAATATTATAAATTCTGCGATGTTTATCTACCATAATCCTGTTGTTGTGTTCCATTCAATCTGCCCACAAAGGATACTTCTTTTTACTATATATGTATATATATATATATATATATATATATATATACACACACACACACACACTAGTCGAGATTGGCGGCACTCAGAGGTTTAAAAGATGAGTAATTACAGAGGCATGATGCGGTTCAACGTTTCAGTTTTACTCAAAAGCTTGCATCAGGAACATGTGAATAAACAGACAACAGGACAAATATTTATAGACTTACCCATACCATGTGCAATCTGTCTAGTTAGACCACCCCCGTATCCCTGGGACCGTCTCACAACAAACCCCAAGTATAAACATCTGGTGAAGAAAAAATAGTGAATGTTAAAAGCAATAATAGAAAAAGAACAAAGATAAACAATCAAACAAATGTTTGACAGACAATCTTAGAGCCTGTAGGTAATATGGTCAAACGATATGTGTGTAAGGGATTGCAGGAGCTGGGCAGTCCGAATAGAGTTGACGTATGTATCAAAGAAAGCAATTAAACCACGCAGCCACCGAATTTAATATTCAATTTGTCCAACCGCACATTGGGCCTGATCCAGAGGTATGCCTGCCGTCACTCGGACGGCGGGCGTAAGCGTAAGATCGGTTTTTCAGCCGATCTGCGCATGCGCCGGGCAGATGTTGCCCGGTGTTGCTACGGCAACGCCCGATCCTGGATCGGGCGTCCGTAGCAGCGCCGTAGGGACGCTGGAGGGGACGTCCCCCAGCGTCCCTACGTTCAGGTTAGTGCAGGTGGGCGGGGGGAGGTAGTTAAATGAGGCGGCGTAAGGCAGGGGCCATACGCCCGCACAGGGGGAGTGCCAAGGTAAGTGAACGCCGATACGCTGTGCTTTAGTAAGCACAGCGCATCGGCGTAACTCTGGATTAGGCCCATTGACTCCATGAGATTTCTATCTGAGTGTTGGACAGAAGTGCACTCTAGGTGGCGCCACCTTTCTTACACATCCACTGCTGGTCCTCTAGTGTCAGCTGATGTGGAGGAAACAATGCTGACATCAGTGCTGCAGTGATAGTAACCACAGTGCATGGGTCACTTTGTGCTATTGTGACTGAGACAGGATGCTATATAGATTTACAGCACCATTGCGCCTCACAGGGGACCGTCTGATACCTGACTTGCAGAAGCCGGGTGTTTTTTCTGGCAGTGCCCATGTGCACACCAGATGTTACGATATCTGGATTTCCAGGTGTAAGGAACATAGTTCACTCCCCTCTTACATGCGGACTACCAGACCTCAATGTGTACAAAGGCCTGAATCTGCCCCAGAGACCTTTCTATATAGCATATATACAGTGCCTGCATATCTAGCATCACTGCTTAGACCCTGTCATTGTCTAACATTGAATGCCATAACCTACTGTTATAGACTGCTGAAGCCATTAACCCTACACTACTGTTACCAGGGTCACTAAACCAACAACTTGGATAAACTTAACACTGTGTAGACTAACTGCCCTGCCCAACAC
>WWET01000210.1:287980-338992 GCA_011038615.1 Limnodynastes dumerilii | reverse complement strand
CTACATCATAATTACAGTAAATTATTCATGAAATCTCAGAATTCCATTGTATATAACCCCTGTATGAATAAAAGGAGGGTAACCTATATTTCCAGACCCCAGGAAGGGTGTGTTCAGTCTACACTGCATTTTTTCAGCGCCTACAACCTCCACAAGAATGTTTATTTCATAACATCTTTATTGGTTAAAATATTTATTGTGGGTTTAAATATTAAAGCAATTGAAAAGATTTCAGCATCATTTTTAAATGTATAAGAGGGCATTAGAACAAAGAGATAAACAGATCATTAAATCAAGTAAATAAACAATGATGGGCTGATTCAGGATTGTGAGTTTGGATACCCTTAGAATTTCAGGGTGCATGCCATACCTTTTTATAGTTTTCTGTTTGCCAGATGGCATGGCTATGTTTTATGCAACCAAATCTTTCCTTAAGACACCACTTCTTAAGCCACAGACTGAAGTTACTAATGCACATCATTCTACCTTCTTCAACTCTATGTACTGCTAATACTTCAATAAAGATATGGACCCAGATTTACAAATCTGCAGTATAGCAAAGCCCATAGCAACCAATCAGATTCCAGCTGCCATTTTCTAGTATAGAGCTAGAATCTGATTGGTTGCTTTGAGCAACATCTTAATTTTTCCTTTCCCGCGGCTTAGTAAATCTGGCCCAGTGTTTGCAGTAATGACTTGATACAAGTTGCAGTAACAGTAAGCAACAAGTCCAGCAAAATCCTATTCTACTGACACCGCTTCAGAGTCCCTCATGATTACCAACTAGACACAGAACTCAAAAGGTGTGTTTGACACAAGTCCTTGCCACACTACGTGGATTGTCTAAAGCTTGAGTAGCGTGTAGGTGATTGTCAGGATGTTGGCAAGTATGGGTGTAAAGAAACATTCATGGAGTCTCAGATTGCCTTTACCATACAACGATGGAATGCTAGCCACTTGGCAATCAGATAGGCAATCGGGGACACATGCATAGTGAGGACTTTGTGACCACATGCCACCGGGAACAGGAATCAAGATTTGCAGCTGGATGCTACCTGGAAAGTGTCAGAATTTGCCGCTGGTTGCCACTAGAAACCTCAATAGGAATTGCGGCTGGGTGTTTGTCAGGAACAAACCAGGAATCAAGGTTAGTATTGTGCTGGGGAAGTATCAGAAATCCAAACAGGGATCAACAGGACACAGGAACAAGAATTTAGGAACCAGACTTAAGTTCCCTTTAAATGTCTCCCTCTACCTACATTGCGTATTTTTGGCTCGTTCTGGATCTGGCCCCAGGACACTACAGCAACATGCAAGTTATCAGCTAACAAACACAAATCTAGCGGTTGTCCCGCTTCAACATAAAATGCAAGCCTTTATAAAAATGAATTTGATCTTTAGCTACTGATAAAGACAAAGGGTTTACTACGATTTACTAAGCTGCAGCTTCGGAAGAGTGGAGATGTTGCCTATAGCAACCAATCAGATTCTAGCTCTCACTTTTTTTTTTTTGTACTAGAGAATGTCAGCTTAAATCTGATTGGTAGCTAATGGCAACATCTTTACTTTTCCAAACACGCAGCTTAGTAAATCTAGCGAGAAATTTCTGACATATATATAGCACAACAAAAATAGATAAGGAGTGCTTTTATCTGTGGATGTTGTATTAGATTCTAGCTCTTTGACATAACATTTCTGTTTAGCATTTCATTAACTGAACATCACACAACTACCTTTTATTCACAGGACTTTCACCAAGGTTCTTTATTCTGTTGCTGAGCATTTCTAGCTATAACAGTTGTAACCCCGCTGACTTTGGCTCTGCCTATAGTGGATTCTGCCCACAAGTGGCCACTTGTAGAATTTACAAGGTCACTTTAAGTTCAGCTATAAAAATGCTCGTTGAATCATTTAGGTAAACTTTTAAAAACATATATTGATTATTGCAATCTATAAGATTGTTAAATTCCAGAAGGAACAGATGCAAACATACAGACATTTATATATCATTGATTTCTAGAAAAGCAGGCTGTGCAAGCATAAAAGCTGAATAGCAAATAGTTTAAACATCTCAATTTGCCATTTGCAAAATGTGTTCTGCATTCTGCCCCCAAGCATTAATATTTCACATAACAGACTTGATTCACACTAAAGAGTGAGTTAGGTGCGGGCACATGCACACCTACCTCACTCTTCCAGCCCCCAACCCTCCCCTCGTTTTTAGGTACTGTATGGCACTTACGAGTGCCATAGGGCTACTTTATTTCTCCCCCCTGCCCTCTACAATAATCTTAATACCTCCTCCCTCCCACTTCTTCCTAAAAACAACCTGAGGCGGCATAACGGTGTCTCTATGTATGTAAATTACTGCGTGCGATCTTTAAAGACCGCACCTACGCTATCTACTACACATGCGCAGTAGGTCATTTCGGACAAATATGCACTTAAGAAGCAGAAGCTTAAGTGTGAATCAGGCCCAACATCCCTAGAAATCCTACATAATATAGAGCTGGCTACACACTATACTATACCTGTTATTTCCAAACTCTAGGGTCTTAGAAATTTTTTCAAGGCACCCCTTCGCCAAAATAATAGCTTAGCAATATTTTAGATGTGTTATATAAAAAAAGGGAATTGGGGCTGATCCAGAGTTTGGGAGTAAGGGCAAAACAGGTGCACGGGTACAGCTCGGCTAAACCATTTTGCAAAGTAAGGGAGGGGGTAATTAATTTTAATAATTTTTTCTTGCAGAGAAAATAGTTTAATAAACACGCTAATGCTGAGCCAGTCGGCTTAGCTTCTAACTCCCATCTACCAGGTACCTTAATCATTTCCCAATGAAGAGACTTGGTTGCAAAAAAGGACTAAAACAAGACCTTGGGCCAGATTTACTAAAGGGCGAGATAACTCGCCCCTAAAAATTGCGGGACATCACCGGAGTTTGCCGGCAATTTAAGAAAAAAATCCCATCAGAGGATCTCGTGCCAGGGGGTTTAAAAAGCATCGTCAGTCCCTGGTGAGAAACTCTTCGTCCCTATTTCGAATATTGCACGCTTTAGAATTTTATTTTTAGAATGGGCGCGTATCCGCCGGAACGCAGGGAAAGGTGAGTTACCTCTCCAGGGTGCGGGGAAGGGAGGGTCAAGCTGCGAGAGAGGGAGGGTTAGGGTCAGGCTGCAGGGAAGGGAGAGTTAGGGTCAGGCTGCCAGGAAAGGCAGGTTAGGGTAATGACAGGGGAGGGTTAGGGTCAGAATTAGGGAAAGGAGTGGGGGACTTTTTTTTCTTACCTTTCGGAGCACCGGAAGCTTGGTGCTCCATGGATCAATTTCTATGTCTCATTGAGGCATATGCAATCTAAATCCCAGCTAGTTCGAAACTGGCTGGGAGGAAACGGCCCTATCGAAATAGGGCCATTCTAAGCGGGGACCCACATTCTATAAAAAGGGCCCCATTAATGACATGAGTCATTCGGTGGAAGAGGAAGGAGCTCTTTGTGTGCCACAGCCTGCGGGAGAAGAGGAGTCGAAGTCCCGATCGTCGCCTTGCAACACAGAGGACATTTAAAATGTCAGTAGGAAACTTATTTAATGTTACTTTTTAATAAATGCTTTTTTTTTTAAATAAATGTTAGAGATTTATATAACCAATATAACAAGGACCAATGTTTTTTAATGGGAAGGATCGGGCCCAAAGGCGGAACTAGTGAGTCATGGGCCTAGGTGCAAATATATGCTTTGCCAAATCCCTCCCAAGGCACTGCTATTAAACCGGTCTGAACAGTCTTATGGACCTGTAAGTTTAGGCAGAACTAGTGAGTCATAGACCCAGGTGCAAATATATACTATGGACCCCCTCCCCCCAGCCATGACTTACAGGACATTTTATTCCTGTTTTCTCTGTATAGGTCTATTATTTGTGTAATAACTATTTGGGAATAATATAATATAATAAAAATAGGTACCAAAATTTTAATAGGCTTTTACAATATTGATGACTATATATATATTATATTATTTGTTGTAATTACACAATTGCTAGTGTTTTTAAGTTTAGTAAAATATTAAACTGTAAGGGAGGGTGCTGCAGATGCCACTCTCCCTGGCAGGAATATAATAAACAAAATTAATTGGAATAAATGACTAATAAACTGTAAATGAAAACAGACTTACCTGCACTCATCTTGCAAGAGAAGAGGATTTAGTGTTCTAAGAAGCCTCTTCAGTTTTTTTTTGTTTTTTTTGCTGGTCCCATTGCTCTAGGACTACCTGTAGGGAGGACCAGGGTGGCCGTAGGAGTGAGACGGTTGTTGCTGGCCAAGGCGTGGAGTGTAACGGGATCTGGTGTTCGCTAAAGCCTCTAAAGGTGAGGATAGTCTGGGCTGCAGATTTACCCGGGAGAAGTAGAAGTAGAAGTAAGAAGCAAAGGAGGAAATGGAAAGGTGAGTAGTAAGAGAGATTCAGTAGCGGGAGGCAGGGACCGACCAGCAACAAACAACGAAGAACAAATAACAGAGACCATGGACAAGAGAGGGTTGAACGAGACAGACGGGACTGACGGAGAGACTAAGGCTTACACGCACTCACCCACACGAGTGGGACCCCGAAGGGCCAACACAGACACTCACTCAGGAAAGGCAAGGAGTAATGACAAGGGGTTAATACAATAAGGTAGAAGAAGTGAGAATTGATACAGAGAAACAGGCAGGACAGGATCAAGGCAGGATCAAAACTGGGTCACTCAAGAACACAGGAAACAATACACAAGGCATCTTCTGGAGGCACGGAAGAGTTTGAGAAGGGATACATGAAATGTGTTTGGAATTCTCATATCGTGGGGAAGTTTTAATTTGACAGCCACCGGATTGATCCTTTTAATGATAACAAATGGGCCAATAAATCGGGGACCCAACTTCCTGGAAGGTTGGTGAATATGAATGTTCTTGGCGGATAACCAGACTTTGGGCCTGATCCAGACCTACGCACGCATGCGAACTAACGCTGATTGTAAGCGTAAAAACAGCAGAAAAAATGCACTGCGCATGTGCATAGTGACAACTTCCGGTCGTACCAAACACCTTTTCATAGCGGCGATACTTGCGTCCGTATTGTTTGCGTCTCTTCAGACGACGGGGCGTGTTTAAAGTACGAAGTTAGTACGAACGCTGGTGTTAAGGAATATAGGCGGGGGGAGCCATTTAAATTGTACAGTATGGGCGTGCTAAGCGTCGTTAATACGCAATGAATGTATGGACGGCCGCGGAAACAAACACAAAAGTTAGGGTAGGGTTTGCCGAGCGCATGGATGCTAAACTAGGTACGAGCAAGGGGAGTGCCTATTGCCGTGCATCGGTGGTACGTTCGGCGATAATATGCTACGCACAACAGCGTAGGTCTGGATCAGGCCCTACTGCTCTGAAAGAAACATTCCTCCTTTGTTTGTCCATTCTGGATTTGGTGGTAATAGCTGCATTCTGAAGGGACTTGTTGACCTTGACCCAAATAGCCTTGATTCTGTTATCCATGAGTCTGGAATCTGTAGACTGATCCACCTCAGGAGTTAGCACAGGGATGATGGTCCAACACAGAAAAGAATGGAGATAATTTAGTGGCCGAATGGGTGGCATTGTTATAGGTGAATTCTGCCCAAGCCAGATTCTGTGTCCAGTTGTCCTGAAGCTTGGATGTGTAGCATCTTAGGTACTGTTCAAGATTCTGATTGAAACGTTCTGTCTGGCCATTGGATTGCAGGTGGTACCCTGAAGAAAGACTGACTGAGATATGAAGTAACTTACAGAAGGCTTTCCAGAAACGAGCGATAAACTGTAATCCTCTGTCAGAAACAGAAGGCCATGGAGTCGAATGATTTCTCGAACAAATAGGTCAGCCAATTCTTGAGCAGAGGGTAATCCTTTCAATGGTACAAAGTGAGCCATTTTACTGAAACGGTCGACAATAACCCATATGATGGTGTTGTCCAAGGAATTAGAAAGATCTGTAACAAAATCCATTGAAAGGTGTGTCCAAGGACGTTTGGGTATGGATAGTGGATGAAGAAGACCCCCAGGCAATGAACGTAAAGCCTTGTTTTGAGCACAGACTAGACAAGCACCGACGGATTCTCCCAAATCTCTTCTATAAACTTTTTTATTGAAACACAATTAAATATAACAGTACAACTTTGTCTCCGCATGATACATAATTATGTTTAGTCTTCAAGCACAGTACATAACTCTGTCGAGACATGATGACAAACATATAACAGCAAAGTAATAGTAAAGGTAAGTAGTCTACAAACAATTCACAATGGATCTCAGTGATTCTCATAAACCATAAATGGCTCTATTTCCATTCTAAACATTGCCCTACACATGTTAAAAATATACAATGAATTATTAAATTTTTTAAATACAAATTCTGGACATACACGACAGTACACTTATTTAGTTTTTAAGCATGAATTGCAGCATATTGTCGCACAGTATACTCAGGCTGTACTTTAAGTCACTGTGAGATATTCACGTTTTTTTTTTTTTTTTTTTTAAACTAGGGATATATTTATAAGGGGTGTTTTTGTCTATAATTTAAAAAAATATATATTTCAGACTTGTATAGGCAGGTGCACTAGATCTTGCAGCCTCTGCCCATATGTGTCCATTATGTGTTTCAAACAAGAGGCCATTTTCAGTATGTCCTATCCACAGCTGTGACCTTTGGAACTCTGCAGTTAAAGTCATGTTGTCTTAGATATTTTCCAGGTGCAAATGTGATGCTCTAATAATGAAGGACCAGATCCAGGCATATGCAAAAGTTTTTTTTTTTCAGCTCGCAATCAGCGGAAAACGACTGCATTTTGCAAGAGTGCACTTTACAGTATTCCATTACGGAACTGAATTTGCTTTCTAACTGTGGGGTGGGACGGCGCATTTAAAGTAATGCAAATCCGAGAGGTGGGAGGTATGGAAATTGTACACGAAGGACTAGGTTTAGCCCTTACGTGCGATCCTAACTGCAGCATCATCGCCATTTTAAGTAAGGACATTGTGAACATTTTAAGGTAGAGGTCAGCTCCCATAATTCATGAGTGCAAGGGGAGTCCTCATCTGCCTGGGGGTTAGGATCTTGCAATGTGCCAATATCGCAATTGGACCTCCAAGGTCTGGATCCAGTTAAAAGCTAGAATGAAAAATACAAGTCAGTGGATCTCCTATTTATAGTCTTTGACACAACACCTTGCTTGTACTATCACAATATTGGTGACAATTATTTGCATAAGATGTCAGCCATGATTTGGTTTTTATTGTTTATTTATTTAAGTAACATCTTATTTATCATTTAACTAAATCAGCAACCCACTGAAACCAAAATCTTATCATTATGGTAATTAATACCTTTTCCATACTAAATAAATTTGTGTCATACTAATGAACCTAACCTTTGTCAGGAGAGAATTAAAAAAAATAATAACTTTCTGTCACAACTGAGCGTAAGAGCTCCAAAATGTTGCACTACTTATACCATCAGCAGTCACCATCCGTGCTATGATTGGCTGCGGGAAAGGTGGCACAGCTACACTCATTGGCTCCTAGAGAACACCCTCCCCGCCCTAAACTTAAAACCTCCTTTTTATTATGGTTTGTTGACTGGGCGCGTCCAATCACTATCCCCTTCATCTGATAGGTCACTTTTAGTAGCTGGCTGGCAAGATACAGCTAATGGTTGGCAGTAGTTAAGACGCCATACTGGGCAATTTGATTGGCTGGCGGGAAGCCAGAGCTCCGTTGTTATTGGTCGAGCGGTCCTCTGAGTCCTGTCATTGGTCGGATTATTCCTTCTCGTTCTGACTGGGGGTGTGGGAGCATCTATCGCCTCTTAGCCATGAGCTCCGTTACCGTGCGTTCGTCTCCGGTCGTGACCGTGATGATCAGCAGCAGCCTCAACACGTTCACAGCGGAGAAGAGGCTGGACCGGGGGCACACACTCGCAGAGCTAAAGGTTAGGGGGAAAAGAAGGTGGAGGCCTTGCTGGAAGAAACACGTGACTGTCAGGGGTGGTGTCTAAATGGGTCCCGGGCTTAGCCTGATATTATCATGCAATGGAGGAATGGTTCTGTGTATATAAATGTGTGTGTATATATATATATATATATATAGGTAAGTGGTCAGTGTTATGGCATTATAGTGGTTACAGGTGGAGTCAGTTTCTTTCTGCCCCACCCAGTGACAGGATTTGCACTCTTGGGACGAATGTGCCTTTTATATATTAGTGATATTAATGGCTGCTATTTCTTCTTATTTGCACTGTCTAACACTTTGGAGTCTTTCAGAATCATCTATTACAATAGTTATCTTTCTCCCTTGTGTATTGCTTATTATTATACCTCCTGCTTAAAATGGAAACTCCTGCAGTAATATCTAACTTCTGATTCAATTCATCTTACATTTATTTGTATTCAAATAAACATTCTCCCCCTAACCGTTATCAGGCTGATCATGCAATTATTAATTGCCTTAGGTCATGGTTGCCTACTTTTGCAAATGAATATCAGGGAGATTGTAAGAGCACTATCAAGGTGCTGCACCAAAGGGGTGTGTCCTGTAGTGCCAAAGAGGTGTGTCCTGTGAATAGCTCCACCCATAGGTGTATCTAGCACTGCCAGGAAAACTATTTTACAATAAAAATGTCAGTATTTATTGATTATTAAATTGTCAGTGAATACTTTTATTACTATCTTTATAGAAAAGCTGCAGCTGATTAACAAGATTCTTTTATTACATCTTGGCCTCCATGAAATTGGTCATCTCCATAGACCTCAATGGATGAAATTAGAATCAGGGAGATTACCAAACACTTCAGGGAGTCAGGGAGATCACCCAATCTTCAGGGAGTCTCCCTGATATTCAGGGAGAGTTGGCAACTATGCCTTAGGTTCATTTTTCCAGGCACTGGTACAATCTTTAGCTATGCTTCAGATACATCAGACTCAAGCTCATGATATCATGTAGTTGTGTGGCCAAATCCACTTATCGGACATGCACCTCCACCATTTGGCTGGTTAACACGTTTCTCTGACAACATTATTATTGGCAAGTAATGATGTAATTGGCAGTAATAAAGTAAGTAGATCTTTCATTACTATTATACTTCTATACATGCCATTAATTATGTAGTCAGACAGACAGGGAAATTTCAGCCAGGAGGTGGAGGTTGGACACACGACTGACAAGAGTTTTTCTTATAGCCGGCCAATCTGCTAGCTGTGCGAGCCTCCTGCCGAGATTGACAAATGGCCTGTAAAAGCCTCCTGTCAATCTCATCAGCCCCTCCCACTTCAGCCTGGATTATCAGCCCTAGCTGGAGAGGTGATTGGCGCTGATATCAGGACATTTCCCTAGTGGAAAATCGTCCTTATTATCAGGTCACTTCCTGCTGGGACCGATAATCGCTGTAATGTATGGTTCAGGACTGGTGTTGGTGTGGTCCCTTCAATAGACTGCAAGATAATCATCCTACAGCGTGTACGGTATTGTTAGCCCACACTGAAAACACAGGTCTCTTCCCATTTTCACAATTATAAGAACAGATTTGTACTTTATTTGCCTCCTGACAAAAAAAAAATCCCTTAATTGGGTGATAGTGGAATTGAAGTGAATATTATGGTGGGTCTATACCAGACATGGGCAACCTTTAGCATCCCAGGTGTTGTGAAACTACAACTACCAGCATCCTTCCACAGTGTATGCATTGCTGATATTTTGCAAGCATGTCGGGAATTTCACAACATCTGGAGTATTGCAGGTCGCTTATGCATGGTCTATGCAAATAAACAGTAGTAAACTAGACTTCCCAAATCTAGTAACCCTCCTGAATTCCTGAGTTAGAGTTCATCCTCAAGTGTTTGACGTATTTTGGGATAGTTTTAGGGGTTCTTGCAATCATTCGGTGATCTAGAAATGATACATACATTAATTCTCCCCAAGGCTTTGTCACTAGTAAAATGCATGTTTAGAACGTGTATTGGTATGAATTCACACTACAACAGATATAAGATGTTATTGTTGACTCTTTTTTTGGGTTGGCTTCACAGTAATGTTCTTTTTATATTGTAGTGTAAACTGGAGCTGGTGGTTGGGTCTCCAGCCTCGTGTATGGACTTGCAGTTATACAGTACAGAAAACACCTTCATACAGAATCTGGACCAGGATGATGCTTTGCTTGGTTCTTACCCTGTGGATGATGGCTGCAGAATCCATGTTGGTAACACTTAATTGCTTCATGTTCTCAGTGGGACAATATTTTTCTTGCCAACTTTTAATTTCTTCCCTCCGGGATATCCCGCTTCACAGTCCCCAGGGGCTCGATGATGTCATTTGTCTAGTCAAGACAACCCCCCCACCTTTCCAAGTCCCAGCATGCTTTGTCAGGTATTAGCTGGAAAGCCAGTGGTTGGCCAGCTCTTGCCTATACTGTTGGGTGCAATCCTGAGATTCTGGTACAGGTGCCAAAATTGTAGGAGTCTCCTGGACGTTCTGACAGCTTGAAACGCTGCTATTTATTATATAGATGTTTTGGAGTGTATTTAGAAATGTTTTGTAGCTTTTACATGATACTAATGAAAGAATTGCTCATTAACCTGCAGGTGATTGATAAAAGTGGAGCTAAAGTGGGGGAATATGAGGATCTTTCTAGAGTGGAGAAATATGAAATATCACAGGATGAGTATGAGAAACGATCAGGTATATCCTTTACTTGTGTCATTTCCCTGATTGTTTTCCTTTAGATTGTTGATTTGTTTGGAGAAAAAAGTGTGTGTGTTCTGTATGTAGGTCAGATAGTCCACTTGTAAGCGGGCAGTGAACTTCCCTCTCACGAGCGGACTTTGCAGCAGTTACACTGCCATAGACCAACCTGAAGTCTCCCGCGCGGATCAGCGGACGTACAGACCACTGATCCGCAAGGAAGGCTCAAAACTGGCCCATACTGTATATATTAAATGGCTTTGGCAAGCAGAGTGGATGACCCGCCTTGTCATCCGGAACTTCTAGCGTTTGGAATTGCGCACCATACTCCAGGAGATCCGCAGCATAATATCCGACGGACTCACGTGAAGAAGTTACAGTTAGACTTTTGACGCAAGAGGCTTGTGTAAGAGGCCTGACCTAAGGAAGTCTGGATCCAAGAGACATTGGATGGCTATAGGTCACTATCGGTATTGCAAAGGGCAGTCATGTTACTAGCTATAACATATATTTTTTTTATTGTTGCTTTTATTATTAGTTTTTTTTTTTTTGTTCAGCTCAAACATGTTGTATGTGCTTTACCAAAGCTCTGATTCTATATGACGGCGTCTGTACCCATGACATTATAAAATACAACAATGAAAATTCTGAAGACTAGTGTAAATAAGAAAGGCAGGAACAAATCACTTCGTAAATTATACAACAATTGAAAAATAATATGTAAACGTCTCTGATCCCTAAAAATTACGACTCACCTGCACCAATGCTGGAGGCTGTGATGACCCTGGATTGGTCAGTCTAGCGCAATATGTTACTCAAAACACAGATAAATTATTTGATACAATCAATTTAATTAAGTAAACAGTACAAAGTAACTATTAATACTAATAATCTATTTTAACTAATCAAATATTTTGTGCCTTATTTAGTCATTGGTTTAATTTTTTTTAGAGCAGTGCCACTGTTTTTATTTTATTTATATTTTAAATGAAATCTATTAAGAAAATACATTTTCAAAACAAACTTTATTAAAAGTCAATGTTTGGGTCGGGTGACTATAAAGTTTACTACTGCAGAGATTTTACTTCATTGTCAACTCTGTTCACCTATAATGAGATCAGGGTATCTGTAAAGGTCATTCACCACCAGAGTGTAAATAACACACGATACAATCCTTAGCAACCAGATAATAATTTTGATTAGTCCTGTGCAAATTAAAACATGACTTGTAACATCTGATCCATTTGGCTGCTGATATTTTGATTGACCGAGTTTCCTACTCACTTGCATAACTGTGACAGATAGAACACAGGCTTTCCCTTCATATCACACCGTCTTTTCCCTGCAGACTCCGTACGCTCCTTCTTAAAGAAGAATAAGCTGGGGAAGTTCAATAAAGAGGAGGCCGCTCAGAATGCAGCAGAACAACAACGTAAACTGGAGGCGGAAATGTTGGCAGCCGAAGCGATCACAGTAGGAAGTCGATGTGAGGTGCGAGTGACCGGACAACCTACCAAGCGGGGAGAGGTCATGTATGTTGGTAAGTTCTAGAAGCCGTTATTCGGCTCCTTGCCTTGATGCAGCCAACCTAGCTCTTTATAAAACTGGATGTCCAGGGTATGTTAAGTAAACTCGCAGTGCTGGATGCTGGACAAGGTTAAAGCTACCTAAAGAACTCTCTGTAATTAATCATGAGCCTTTTAGGAGAAAACTAAACCCGCATGGGGAGTGGGTCCCCGTTTCGAACGATAGGGCTGTTCGCTCCCAGCCGGTTCCAAATTCTCTGATATCGATTGCTTATGCCTTGAAGAAGCATAGCAATCGATCATTGGAGCACTGACCTCAGTGCTCCGAGAGGTAAGCAACCCCACTCCCTAACCTTAAGCAACTTTCGGCTGTCCCTACTTCACAATGAGAGGCTTTAGAACGCGTGTGGGATGATTTGCAGGATTGTAGTTCTTGATTAAACTTTATTATTACCGCTAGACGAACGTGACGACATATAACGTAAGCCTAACCTTTCATCTGCTACAGCAGTGCTTCTCAACCTTTTCTCATCCTCGGCACACCTAGGCCCTGCCCAGAATTCTGCAGTACACCAAAATAAAAAATATACAAATAAAACCGGAATTACATTTAATTGTTATTTTTTATTTGATAAATTTAACAGCCGTTAATAACTTTTTTTTTCCTTATAACTAATATTAACTATGTTAGCTTATAAACAACTAATTTTTAACTGCAACTAAGGTGATACCATTCATGTGTCTGCAGCCTCCCTAGTATTCCCCAGCATGTTTCTGGCCTCCCTATACTTTACTTACCTTTTCAGTGTTCCTCCTGGTGCTGTCCTCCGCTGTGCTGTGTGTGACGCAATCGAGACCTGAGGTCGCACCAGGATCACACTGCAGGAAGTCCCGGCTGACACTGACATTCTGTGACAGAGCTGACCTGGCCAGAAGCTTGGTCCAGCAGGGGGCGGCATGGGGGCAGGGTGTGGCCGACGTGGGGGCCTGCTCTAGAGGGAGATGGGACTCCGCAGTTAAGTGTGGAGGGAGGGAGTTGGAGGCACATTTGGCAGCATCTCTTGCACAACGGTTGTGGAGCACTGTGATACACCATCAACAAGAAATGCTTATTACCCAGTTACATTTATCTTCAGGAGTCCTGACCTCAGGGGCAAAAGATGTAGCTATCGGCTGGTGTCTTGAGATAAACAATTTTTTAATCATGGGTAAGGCAAAAAAAAAAGTGTCTCCCTCACATAGAAAGTGACAGCAGCCAGACGCTATTATCTTACCTTCAGTGTGAAACCAAACTCCATTGCAAAAGCATTTTTATTGAACATGATGCTGTAGTAAATGTATTAGTTGTACTGTAGTAGAAAATATAATAAATTATTGATGAATATAATCAATTAAAGCTATATCAACAGACCAAAGAACAGTGTCTATTCCTGCTTCCGTTTTGGTCCATATAACATCTTAATTGGTATCACTTAATCCATAGCATCTATGATTAAATTGACCACTTGGGGCACTGTTGCACTAGACTAGTTATGGGCAGCCAGTGACCAGCCTGGCTTTACCTGATGTCCTCGGCTTTATTCTGGTTCATATGAGTCTGGTGTTGAAAGAAATTATAACGGCTGTTAACTGATCTAATAAGTTCTTACAAGACCACTCCATGTTATTCTTGTAATCTGTAATCTGTCTCGCTTTTTTTTAGGTTTAACAGACTTTAAACCAGGGTACTGGGTCGGTGTGAAGTATGATGAACCCTATGGAAAACATGATGGAAGGTGAGAGCCACAATTCAAGGGGAACATGGGGAGTAGATGTGGTTTGGTCACATGACCTTGGATGTTATTCAATGACAGGATTGTTAGATCCTATGGTGCTGCGTTTGGATTGCTGAATACAGCATGATCAGAGATCCAGTAATGGATTGCACTGTATCCATGCACTTAGGCAACCACCCTCTTTCACAAAAAACAGCCAGTTATTTAGCAGTTCTAATAGTTAAATCTAGGTACACACTACAGAAAAATATCATCACATTCAATATATTAAAGGATTTTACTAATGACTAAAAGTCCTGCTGTGTGTACAGATTCATTCATACACACTGCTATGAGTGTGACTGTCTCTCCCACAATCCTCTGCCCAAACAATTGTGTCATCATAGATTTAAATACGTGCACCCACAAAGACCCTACTGGGGGAACTATGGACCGGATTCAGATTTAAGAAGATTTTCCGTGTGTTCGTAATAGATCCGTACGTTAATACAAAATAAGTACGTTTTGCAAAATGAATACATTTCGGAACACTTCCGTGTTGTGAAAGCAACCTTATCATTAGCGTGCGTATAAGTGACGGAAGTTTAACGTTCGCAAATAGCACGTCTACTCTACTGCATTACCACGCCTATTTTTTGCAATTTACATTCCGATTGACGCCTACTTAATAATGATCCATCCAATCTTATGTTCGTACGCATTTTTTGACGTACGGAAATTACTTACGCATCATTCCAATTACGCTTCGTATCTCCATGGTCTGCACATGTGCCCTGAATAGAAATCACTCCACTTATGCATTTTGCGTGCGTAAATTACCAGACGTTCTTAATTCTGAATATGGTCCTATCTGCAGAATCCACAGAAGCATTGGCAAAAAGGAGCAAATAAACACCTTGGCCAAACCATTTTACGTACAGGAGGGAACTAGCTTCAACTTTGCTAACAAAATGAGCTAAGAGGTGATTTTTTTTTTTTTAGATGAACTCTAAAGTAGAGTTTACAAATAATACAAAACAAATAAACGAGGGTTGTTCCAGGAATTAAAATATATTATTATCAGAGCGCTAATACCCAGGATCAGCAAGTGCCCAGCCTGATCAGAAAAAAGAAACATTATATAAATTCTAGGTAGCGCTAAATAATATCACTTATAAAAATAAAATTAACACAATTTATTGTCGCATACAAATAAATACATACAATCGGGGACAATGAACACTGGATAAGCTCACTGTAAGGTCAATACTGGTATGAATCACAAATAAGGTGCAGCCTAATTTTGCTAATTAATAAGAGCATTTCCTTGATTGTAATAAGGTTGAATATAGGAGTTGTAGATATCAGCCTGACAAGACACAAATTGAAATGCGCAGTGATGAGAATATATCCGTTAATACGCTGTACGTCTACAATAGATGGAATGTCAAATCGTTGTAGAATGTTCCAAACAAAACCGTGTACTTTAGTAATATTACTGGAGTAGAGGATGGATATAAATTAACATGCCTCTAGATGGTATAAGGCTGTTGTAGGTGTAAAACGGAGGTGTAAACAAACAGTCTGTTAATATTCCCATCTTTCCGTAACTACAGTAGAATTGAAAAGTCTCAGTAAAAACAAGGTGAACTGATGAATTTGATTGGAGCTGTAGGACTGTGAATTCTAATCACAAAGGGATAAGTTTGAAAAGGTGCCAATGTTTGAATGGGGCACCAAAACGACCTTCCGCAATGGCGTTACAATGGTCGACCCACCAACTCAAGTGAATGATTCACATGGTGGAGATTCAAGTCACGCTGGTATTTCTCTCTGCTGGGTCGTCAGAGACAGGATTGCATAACAAGTCCCAGGCTGCAAAGTCAGTAGCACACAAGTAGGTTCACCAGTATGTGAATAGATTAGTGAGGTATATCAAAAGCGGTCAGAGTCCACCAGATTCGGCTCCTTGGCGCGTTTCTTCGAGGCTCACTCGATTTCATCAGAAGGAAGTATGGGTATTGACAGGAAACTCTTATTTATTCCCAACATTGATTCAGTTATGTTCAGCTGTTGCTACATTGTAATTACAACATGAACAGACTTCTAAATAACAGTATAGCTTGGAAAAAAACATATAAATATGATTATAAAATTTAGCATATATATGTATATGCCACATCACTAATATTATCGGTATGGAATATAATAAAACAGTATATAAATGGTATAGTTATAAATTAATGTACCATAAACAAAACCATAACTAAGGAAATTAAAATATATAAGAGAACCAAAATCCAAATCAATAGTTTTGTTGAATCCTTCAGGAGATATGGCAACCATTTGCTGAATCCAAAAGGATTCCCTTACACATAAACGTCTAAATCGATCCTTTCCTCAGGCTGGGGGTGATTCCCTTAAGGTTCTTAGCCTTTCTAAATTGCCAAAATATTTAAAAGTAATTATCCGTTATTGTTGTTAGATCCTATATTGAAACATTCTCTGCCCATCTGGCCCAGAGTTTTTAGAAAGGCTAAGAACCTTAGGAGTTATATAGCGCCATCATTTTTTAAACAAACACATAACTGTGGTTCTTCCTAATCTGAATTTGCATTTTTTTTTATCCCTCTTCTGTAGGGAATTATAGATGCGGGAAGTTGAGATGTTTGACATGCCAGTTTATGGCGCATAGAACATCCAACTTTACCTCATTTAGGACTGGTGTTTCATATTCTGTTAAACATTTTATAAATTGTACCACCCGATATGTCATCTAGTGTAATCTTCAATATATCGGGAGGACAACAAGGGCTTTGTGTTGTTGTTTTCTAGAACATAGAAGGTGCATTATCCATAAAAATCCCAATCATACTATGGCTGTGCACTTTCATCAAGTGCACAATGTAGACCTTTCCTTTTTACAACATCAGCCGGCGTGTTCCCACCTAAATAAATGAGCTCTCCTCGTATTTCAAAATGGTTTGTCTCAAGTTCAGATTTGTACCTTTCTGAGCATTTCCCCTAATTCTGGATCTACTCTGCTTTTGAATGTGGGCCCCCCTCGGAATTGGAACGACATTGTTGCATCATCCATTTTACGAAGTTAATCAAAATCAAACCGTGCAATAAAACATGATATTGAAATAATCTCATACCAAATGGTCACTTATTGTGTCATCAGCAGAAAAATTGGATGAAAATGCTGAAGTGCAGGCCTGGCTAACCAGGTGTACGATTCCCAGGGAATGTAGTGGCCGGCCAGCCTGATTTAAAAAATGATACAGGAGCCTATTGAATGGCTGCTGTATCATTGTTCGAGACCTCTGGAGTTAGAAGATTGCTATTGGGAACAGGAACCTATTTCCCCACTCAATGGCTACAGGTTGCAGCAGGTATAAGGTTAGGCTGCAGTAGGTGTATGGTTAGGGCTTATGGGGAAGGGTAGACTGGGGGGCATGGAAGGTAAGGGCTGGATAAGGGGAGGGTTAGGCTGTGTGAAAACAAGGGTAAGGTAAAAACACTTTCGACAGATTACTTTTTGTGACTCCCGAAAATGCATCACCGCTGCTTTTTCAAATGGAGACTTCCGACAATTGCCGGCAGTCTACATTCAGCTGTCATACGATGGTCTTTCGGGGAAAAAACCACATCCAAATCTTAGTATGCTGTAAGGCAGTGCTCATCAACCTTTTCTCACCCTTGGCACACCTAAACCCATCCCAGATTTCCACGGCACACCAAAAGCAAAATATACACAGCAGGAATTCGTGTGTCTCCAAAAAAAAACAGCAAGAATTACAAAGTACATATGTACATACAGAAATGACATTTAATTGTAACTTTTCGTTTCTTATAACTAATATTAACTATGTTAGACAGTAGCCCCATCAGGTGTTTGCTGTCTCTCCAATAGCCCCCATTTATGTGTCTCCACGTAGTCCCCATTCATGTGTCTGCAGCCTGCATAGTATCTCCCATTATGTGTGTGTGGGCAGTGTGGAAGAAATGGTGAAATTATTTCCTTAAGACAAGGTCTTACAGTGCTTTTTCTTCTGTTGGAGGCATTGTGCCTTGGCTCCTGTAAGGTATTTAATTGCAGAGATATTTACCTGTGGAGATAAATCATGGGATGTGTAGTTTTCACTACACCTGGAGAGCCATAGGTTATCCAGGGCTGCTGTACTGTATTCCCATCTTCTCTACATCTCTGAAATATGTTCTGCATGCAAACATTAGGTGTTTTCTACAGGGTGACGAAATGCCATTGACTGAATAACACCTCGTGTTTACCTAGAATGAACAGTTGAATGTTTGCATTCTATAGGTTTATTTACAAAAACAAATGCAAGTGCTGTGATAACGTTATCACCCAAATTTCTTATTAGAAATTCTGCCTTAACAGTCAAAATCTTTCACGTTTATAGGCAATACAAAGTAGGCTGAATTACAATCCACAGGTCATATAACAATTGTTTGAGTCTGTAAAATACACGGGTCATAGTCGTTGAGGTTCCCAAATGTTAAATGGAGAAATTCCAAAATCCCTTTAGCCATGGAGGGGGAGCCTTGAAACAATCTTTTGGAATTTCTTTTTTTTTTCTTTTTGGAAATACTTTGAAATTTGTTCCCTGGAAATCCTCCTTTCCCTGCTGGCCACATCTTGGAAGTGTATCTTTTTGAAATGTTCTTTTTGTTAAATAAGCATCTGTGTGTGTATATATGTATGTATGTGTGTGTGTGTGTGTGTGTGATTGTGTGTGTAGGGGACCTTGGTATGTAGCTGAAATGTGGCAGGGACTGATGTGAATGTGAAATATTCTCTGTAAAGCACTATGTAATCTGATATAAAAACCTGTTAATAAATAAATAAATAAGTTATAGTTACCTTTAAGTATAGAAAGTGTTGTATTTTTTAAGGTCATTTTTATTAACAAAATAAAGAAAAGTAACATTGACTTAGTTGTGCCTGTTTTCATGTGGTCTATCTATAACTAATAGAGCAATCAAAAGTCTCAGGGCCTGATTCTGTTCCCCACGATGTGTGGGACCTATTAGGAGTGATGGCAACATCATGCCTAATATGTCTCGTAAACATTACTCTATACTATTAGAAATCTTTTATCAACCACACTGCGCTGTAAACAAGGCAAGCGCAATGTGGGTGATGTATTTTAGGTACTTGTGACCAATTGCAATCTGCAAACATTGCACATACAATATGGCTGCAAATACCTAATAAAAAAAGAGAAGAAAGAAATACCCACTTAACCCAAGAAACTTAATAATATGCAAAATATCCCTCTATATTGGTGCACCAAGCCTTAAACACTTGGTCATGCTGACACTTGTAGTACTTGAAATTACAAGCTGCGGCCTGTAGTGCTTCCACAAAACATAAGGGCCGGCCATATATAAAATAAATCCATAAATAAGTAGAAATAAACTATGGTTTCCTCTACTCCATCATGTAAGCTTACCTCAGGGTTATTCATCCCCCCTCTAGAGCCACATAGGAACAAAGAAGACACTGGCAGTATAATAGGATGCCCACCTCCAGTATCCAGTGTCTTCCAGCTTCACATAGCTTAAAAATATAACTTCAATAATTTTAACATAACATAAAAAAAAGTCTGGGAAGTGTGTGCTGACATGATGGAGTAGAGGAAACCATATTAACAGGTGAATAATCTATAGTTTTCTCCACCTCCATGCATGTCGGCACACCTCTGGGTCATACCAAAGCAGTTAGACCACACTGGGTGGGTACAACTATGCAACATAAAGCTAATAAATCAAGTATATACAAATTAGACTACTGCGCTGAGCACGCGTCTACCAAAACTTGCTTTTGCTGAAGATAGAACGTCTAGCCCATAATGTTTGCAGAACGTATTAATGGATGACCACCCCACAGCCTTGCATATTTCAATTACTGAGGTTGCCTCTTTATCTGCCCATGACATGGCCATAGTCCTTGTTGAGTGAGCTTTCAACCCTTCTGGAAGAATTTGGCCTTTAACCTCATAGGCTTTGGAAATACAGGATCTAATCCACCTCACCATAATGTTCTTAGAGACTGCTCCTCCTTTTTTGACCCCTTCCTACAGGACGAAGAGTTGCTCCTTCTTTCTAATCTCTGCTGTTCTTTGAACATAGATTGTCAATGTCCTCACCAGATCCAAAGTATGAAATTTAAGTTCTTTAGGATTTCTTGGATTAGGACAAAGAGAAGAGAGGCACATTTCTTAATTTATATAAAATTTAGAAACTATCTTAGGCAGAAAGTTAGGGTTGGTTCTGAGTACTACTCTGTTATGTAGGAAGTTCAGGTAGGATTCCCCACAGAGCTTGTAGTTCAGAGGTACGTCTAGCAGAAGTGAACGCTACCAAAGAGAGTACTTTCCAATTTAGGAACATAAGGCTAACCTCAGATAACGGCTCAAAGGGAGGTCCTGTCAAAGCGTCAAATACAAGGTTTAAGTCCCACGAGGCTATGGGGTTCTGGATTTACCTTTTTAGCTGCCTGATAGAATCTGACTACATACTTGTTACTGGCCAGGTTAACATCCAGAATTACACTCAGCGCTGAAATTTGTACTTTTAGAGCTGACAGCCAAGCCCTTATCCAGACCCATGTAAAAGAATTCTAGAACAGTGGGTACACATGTGACTGAGGCCCTCAGCTTGTCCCTCCAGAAAGAAAAAGTTTTCCAGACTCTTCACTATGTATTACAAGTGGAGAATTCCCTTGCTTTGAGCACGGTACTAGTTACTCTGTCTGAGAACCCTTGTTTTTTTTTAAAGTTTTACCTCTCAGTAGCCAGGCTGTCAGTTTTAGGGATCCTGGGTTTGGATGTATCACTCGTCCCAGGAATAGAAGGTCTCTTCATTTCTGTTGAGAGAGTTATCTTTTGGTGCAGATCTCTGGGTTTTTTTTGACCCACTGTGGTACAAAGTACATCTGCAGGGTTCTCATATGGGCCCTTGCCCAGGGAAGCATGTCTAAGGCTGCGGACATAAGTCCTAGGACTCTCATGCAGTCTTCCGCTGCCACATGGCTCTTAAGTTGAATATTCCTTATTTCCGATGTCAGTTTAATTATTCTGTCCATGCTGAGACTTACCACCATATTTTCTGTGATTATTAACACCCCAGATATTTTATCTGTGTTCGATAACTCTTTTGTTCGTTGATTAACAAACCGTGAATTTTTAGCCTATGCAGTACTTTTTCCATAAATAGCTGTGCTTGAGCTCTAGAATTTGCTGCTATTAAAATACCGCCCAGGTAAGGCCACAGCGGAACGCCTTCCAGCCTCAGTTTTTGTATTAGTGTAATCAATGCTTTCGAGAATGTCGCCAGCCAGAACGGAAGCGCCACAAATTGAAAGTGCCTCCCGAAGATTATGAACCTTAAAAATTTTTGGTGACTTGTGAAGATTGAGATATGTGGTGTCCTGTAGGTCGATTGATGTCATGAACGCATCTTGATGTAGATTTATCAGTACAGATTTCATTTTGAAGGTTCTCACCTTGATACATTTGTTCAAGCTTCTGAGATCTAGTATGTTGCGTCCGCCTTTCTTACTATAAAGAAACGGGAATAGAACCCGCTGAATCTCTCTAGTTTTGGAACCTCCATAACGACTAGTTGCTGGAGCATGGAAATGAGACTGTCTTCCAGAACTATGTGTTCTTCTTTGTGTATTGGCACTGGGGATTCTGTGAAAACAAGGTCCGGTGGTCTTAGAAATTCTATTTTGTAACCTTGGGGTATTATGTCCAAAAACCACTTGTCCAATATAGAATCTTCCCAAACCTTGCAAAACTTTGCAAGTCTTCCTCCACAACTGTTGTCTCCGGGCTGACTAGTATAACATCATTATGCCATTTGTTTAAGGGTTGTCCTGACGTCTCTACCCCTTTGGCCACGAAAATTTGATCTTTAAGTGAAAGATTGTCCCCTTCTGTAACCTCTACCCAGTCTATATTGCCTTGCTTCTTTATAATCCGGAAAAGCTCCTTCTGCTGGTCTGTTCTAGTATCCTCTCTTAGATTTCTCTTGTGGCAACCCAAGCTGATTTGCCTCCTGATAACTTAGAAATTATGTTGTCTAACTTCTCTTTGAACATAAACTTCCCCTGAAAGGGTAGCCATCCTCACTACCGCTGCTCTGGCACCTGCTCTCGCCGCCATCCTTACTGAGTCCAGGAAAGCTTCACACATGAACTCAATAGCAAGTTGGATATTTTGTTCTTGCTTCAGTAAAAAAATATCAAAATATCACTCTCTAAGGAATTACACCTACTTCTTGCTACATGTGCTATGATTGCTGTGGCCGCTGCAGGTTTCAGTGCTGCGTTGGTTACTGAATGTTGCTTCTTCAGGCCTATTTCCATTTTTTTCCCCCATAGAATCCTTAAACGCAGAGACGTCGTCCAACAGTAGTGGGTACAATTTATTCATGTGGTTAATCGAAGAAAACCTTTTATCTGGGTGTTTCCACACCTCTGTAATCATGTCCTTTATAACCTGGGACAAAGGGAATGCTCTGCCTTTCTTTTTAGACTTTGTAAACAATAAGTCTTGCTCTACTTAGTGTCTTGTTTGCTTTCTTCTCTCTTGAGAGCTTTGAGCTGGATTCAGACTTCAGTAAATGCTTGAACTTAGTTACTCATGGTCTAAACCATGTTGAGCGCAGGGGAGTCATATTTCATCTGTTGCAAACAGTATTAGAGTTGAGAGGTGATGCTTCCCAGCCCAAGTCTAAATAATAGTGTAATAGTAAAGCTGGTCAGTATATGTGTGCTGTAAGCAATCCAAAGATATATCCCTGCATGCAAAGAATACAATTAACTTGACTCTCCCTGCAATCAACATGGTTTAGCCCAGGAGTAACTAAATTCAAGCACTTGTTTAAGTCTGGATCCAGCTCTTTGTGTATAAGCTTCAATACATTTTCTACTAAGTCAGGGTTAAATGATTCCTCTGACTGCGACTTAGCTTATGTTCCTTCATATGCCAACGAAGCTTCGGATAAGTATGCCCCCTGCTCCGGTTCATATTCATCCAATATGTCACTGACGATTGGCCTCAGTCTTTTGAGGGAACATTATTTGAGGTCCTCTTTAGTGACAAAAGTATCTGACAAAGAAATCTTCATGAGATTAACAAGCTCAAGCATCTGGACTGATGGTTTCTGCTGTTCATTAGCTGTACAATTTGTACAAGTAACTGAGCGTCACAAAATGAGCATCTGGCCAACTGCTTTTTCTTATACTTTGCCTTAAAGATGTATCTTTACTTGTATCCGATCAACAATAAAGAAAACTAACTAAATAAAACTGGCTAAAGCAGACATAGAAAATAAGTATAACTTATTATAAAAAGGGTATCCCAACTTCCTTATTCTAGGCCGCTTCTCCTCCACAGTGGTATGTACAGACATGATGCGACACAATGGTAGAATGCAAGTCAAGTAACTGGAATCAAGTGTATACAGTTCAAGTTACACCACATTATCATCAAACAAGGCTGCACTGGACATAGATCCCTGTGTAGCGCCTAAATTCATAGGCACGTTGTAATGACGTCACTCATGCCTGCTTTCCTGCATGGATGAACGCGGGCCTTCGAGAAATTGGCAGCGCCCTAGTCTCGAAGATGCCGCCAGCATAGTGACTTAATTCCCTACCCGCTCTTGGTGGAGTAGTGGCGGGTACTAGGAGCGTTCACAGAAGCACTTGAGGCCAGCCGGACACCTCTTTTCTCTGCCTAACTGCACGTGCACCAGCAGGGAGACAAAACGTAGTACTAACTACCCTCACTAGCACACGTCCCTCTCTGGCTCCAACATAAAAGAGACACTGGATACTGGAGGTGGGCATCCTCTTATACTGCTGATGTCTTCTTTGTTCCTGTCTGTCTCCAGAGGGGGATGAATAACCCGGAGGTGTGCTGACATGCGCGGAGGAAAAAGAATTTCATACAGGAGGATTTTCATCTGTAAAGTCCAGTGTTGAATTCCAAAACAAGGCTTGAAGTAAAAAAAACCTCTTTTAATTGCTGCGCATGTCTTGCATGCAAGGACGCCTGTTGGAAACTGAAGAAATCTGATGGATGCGATGTCTCTTTATAAACATGGACTTTCCCACGCTGTCCCAGCTTAGAAATAGACGTCACGTCCAGATTTCTTCAGTCTGTGGCGGTTGGTCTTGTATGCAAGACGTGCAGCATGTGAAAGGTTTTTTTATTATTATTTTAAGTTTTATTAAATTAATTTTTTTTTTTTATTTTAACATTGAAATGTTTTGTAATTCGCACCTCTCTGAATTTAAAGATGTGAGTTGGGGCTCAGCATTGCCGTGATGTTTGTTGAATAGGGGAAAGGTTTTGGCACAGTGTTAGGCTACCAAACTCTATGCAAATTAGGCAACATCCTACCCAAAGCCTACGTCATGGGGATTAGAATCAGGCCCTTAGGCTTTTTAGTACAGTTTAAACAAAGAGCATGTTAATTTTCAGCACTATATATTTGTTGCAGTAAGACAATACTGTATGTAAGCATGTAATAACTGAACTGTATGTATTAGGGATACAGATATACTATGCATAGCACCCTTCAAATAACAATATCTTGTAACTGCTTCTGTTCTAAATACACGTTACTGCAATCTCTTTGCCATTGCTTTTAATATAATTTGAATTCTTTTTTTTAGAAATCCTCGTGATTTCCTCCATGTTGGCCAATCCAACTAAATTAACTATTTAACACAAAGTATTAACCTTCAGTGGTTGTTGGCATGGATTGTTGGCATGGATTATATTTTACCTACATCTGCTGTTACTATTACATCCAGTTTACATTTGTTTTTAATATTTATAGCAAAATATGTTTAGAGTTTGTTTTTTAGTAGTTTCCTGGTTATACATTAATAAAAAATACTGAATAATAAAGTTTGAAAAGCACATTCCGTTTATCTTTCCTTTTAGCCCATTAAAATATACATGCGGTTTTATCTCTTCTAGTGAGAAATGCACAGTTGAATTTAAATTAATATATAGGAAACTATGAGACTTGTCTTGTTGCTGATGTGACCATCTCTGTTCTTGCAAGATTTATGGTTTGTTGATATACATTTTAAAATAATGTATCTAAAGGATGTTTTCAAGGTGTACTAGCTATTATGTTATCCACCAGATTCTGTGTTTGGAATCACTACTGGGATAATTGTGAAATGTGGAAGTGCCATGATCCATTTCTACAGGAGATAGTACGCTTCTCTTTTTGGTGTCGTGGAGTAACAATTCTAATGCAGGTGAGAAAAAGAAATCTGAGATGTCTGATCTATAGTACAATGCAATTAATGCCTTGTGACAAAATTCACTCCCTAATAATATCCTCACCACCCTGAACCTGCCCAGTGTCCCCTCGCACCTTCTCAAACACCGCTACCCCACTGATAACTCTCTCCTGGACCCCCTCTAATCTGTTTTCCGGCCCCTCCATTCCACTGAGACTGCCCTTACCAAAGTGACCAATGATCTGTTATCTGCCAAATCCAAGGGCCCACTACTCTATCCTCAACCTTTTTAATCTGTCGGCTGCTTCTGACACCGTTGGCCATCCTATTCTGCTTCAAACACTACACTCTTTTGGTCTCACTGACATGGCTCTCTCCTGGTTTTCCTCCTATCTCTCTGACTGCAGGCTCTCTGTTTCCACCCCTAGCTCTTCTCCCTTCCCCCCTCTCTGCTCCCTGTTGGTGTCCCCCAGGGCTCTGTCCTTGACCCGCTCCTCTTCTAATTCTACACCTCTTTGCTGGTGGACCTCATCAGCACCTTTGGTTTTGACTACCACTTATACTTTGATGACACCCAAATTTACTTCTCCTCCCCTGACCTCAACCCCTCTCTTCTGTCTAAGATTTCTGAGTGCCTTGCGTCCCTATCCACATGGATGGCCAAACACTTCAAGCTGAATATGGACAAAACGGAAATCCATTGTTTTTCCTCCCCCGAGGATTCCCCCTCCCCCTTCCTCCATCACCATAACCTTTGGTGATACCTCTGTCTCCTCCCCTCAAGTTCGCTGCCTAGGTGTCATCCCTGACTTATCACTTTCTTTTATACCTTACATCCTTGCTCTCTCATTCTCGCCATTTCCACCTACGCAATATTGCACACATCTGTCCCTTCCTCTTCAATGAAGCTACCAAAGTCCTCATCCACTCTTTAGTTATATCAAGTCTTGACTACTGTAACCTCCTTCTCGTTGGTCTCCTGCTCACCCGTTTTGCCCCCCCCCCTTCAATCTATACTCAATGCTAATTTCAGGTTCATCTTCCTCTCGCACCATGCTATCGGCCTCTCCTTTATATCAAACCCTCCACTGTCTTCGTTGTCTGCTTTAAACTCCTTACCCTCACCTTTAAAGCCATCTCCTCATCCACTGCTCCCTACTTCTCTTCCCTCATCTCCATGCACACCCCTTCCTGCCCTCTCCGTTCTGCTAACCATTGCTGTCTGACCTCTCTACTGATCACCACTTCCCATGCCCGTGTCCACCTCTACACTGGAATGACCTCACGTCTACAGTCAAACTCTCCCCCAAATTGCAGGTCTTCAAGCGCTCACTCAAAATGCACCTGTTCAGGCTAGCCTTCCCCTCCACTTAACATCCCCACTGCATCCTACATCTATCCCTTCTTCTCTTTCCTTCTCCCTCTCCTCTGCTCACACAAGCAGTTCTTTTTCTTCCCCCTCCTTTTGTCTTATGTAAGTTCACCCCTCCCACTTGGTGTGTTAGCTCACATGAGCAGGGCCCTCCATCCTAGTGTTGTTCCTTCCTCTACCACTCCCCCCTCACTTTATACCCTCTTATCCCTCTCTGCTACCCTTTTACCTTGTCCCCACCTGGTGGCTCCCTCTCAGTCTCTCACTGTGCTCTCTCCCCTCCTCCCTGATCTGCCAAGCTTTACACCTCGCATTTTGCCTTGCTGTCTGTGCTTGCTTCATTTAGTTGTATTTTTGTGATATTTTTCTGTTATTGTATTTTATTATGTATTATGCTGTCCATCCCTACCCTGTATGTCTGTACTGTATTTTGTTGTATTTTGTACAATGCTGTGGACATCTTGTGGCACCTTATAAATAAACAATGTTGGTTTTTTGTGTTTTTTTTTTATCCACTTAGGTAGTGTTCAATCTGTTAATACCAGATCATACTGCAGATGCCTTTTCTCCACCAAGACTCCTGCCAACTGCTCTTGGAGACCGTGCAGTAGAGCTGTTTCTGGGGGGATTAGGACGGTGGGATGCAGAGCATTTCCTCTTTATTGCTGAATATGGATATGTATATGAGCACAACATGGCTTTCTTCCCCCTACTACCACTTCTTATTTCTGGTCTAGCACAGGGCCCATTTCTGCCACTGGCAGGAGTGTTGACACTTCGTAGCAGATTGCTGCTTTCCTCTGCCCTTCTAAACTGTTTCTGCTGTACCCTGGCTGCGGTTTCTTTGTACCTTCTTGGATGTCTATCTTTGCAATCGAGGCGATCTTCATTTCTTGCTGCACTACTCTTTTGTATGAGTCCAGCTTCCATTTTTATGACTGCCACTTATTCTGAGAGTCTATTTGCACTAGCTACCTTCAGCGGGATGTGGCAACTGCAGAAGAATAGAGCCTTTGCTGGTTGTGTTTTTTTCTCACTTGCCACAGCTGCACGTTCCAATGGGCTGGTTAACGCTGGCTTTGTGCTGTATTCTGTATTAAAGACAGTTTTACAGAGGAAAAGATGTTCTGGACGGTTGTTTAGGAAACTGTGTGGAATTGTGTTAGTGATTCTACCATTTGTCCTTTTTCAATGTTACTGTTATGCCAGCTTTTGCCTGATTTCCAATGGAGAAAATCAAATACCTCAGGAGCTTTTACAATTGGCAATTAATAAGGGATACCGTGTGCGAAGAGGAACTTTTCCTATTTGGTGCTCATTTCGCTTTCCCCTGGCATATTCTCAAATACAAAGCGAATATTGGAATGTTGGATTTTTTCGCTATTTACACCTGCGTCAAATGCCAAACTTCCTTCTGGCTGCACCTGTTATATTTTTGGGAATCTGTGCAATATTGGAATATGTATTTTCAAATCTAGAGCTATGCACAAGTCTGGGTCTGATGGAAGTGCAGACAAAGCATTCTAATGGATACTGTGGACATCGGGTCTTTGTCTACGTGGCTCATCTTACAGCTTTAACAGGGTTTGGAATCCTGTGTATGCATGTGCAGGTAAAATGAGTAGGACATTTATATTGTGGTATAATATTAAATATTAGCGTTACTGACAGCGCAATACCATTTTTTTTATTAGGTGTTTCAGTAGCTTGCATTACACATTGAATGATTCTGTAAGCTTTGAAGTTCTCAAAAAGCAGACCAAATACGATATAATAGACGTAATCATGCTTTTAACTGATGAGACACTGGAAAATGTACCTGGTGCAGCAGTGTAGAGATATCTATAACCGTTCAAACGGTCGAGTACTACATTGAGTCTTTAAAAAGGTTGAATTTATATATTTATTAGGAGAAAACACTTGCGTGTAATACCATATTAGATCAGTAGATTTGAAAAAAATATTTATTCAATCCCGACAAGCATGCCGATTCATGCATACACACTATACAGGATAGCAGCAGCTCAGTCTGTTTTTTTTCCATTTGTTTTGCATAGATCAGGACATTGATAGCTAAAATTAGAAAGTTTAAAAATGAGATTAAACAATGTCTTGTAATTTTCAACAATCTGTCAGTACTGTCAGTTGCATAGTATTCACTTGCACATATTGTTTCAAACGCTTGTTTATCATGTAGTTGGAAAAATAATCAGGTTGAAATGTGTCTGTGTATGCCCAGCTTTAGAGACTTAAGTTGCAGTACAGAGTACCATGTTAACTTGTACAACTACACAACTGTTCGCAACTGCACTATACACAAATTGGACAGTTGATTAGGTAGTGTGATGCTGGAAAATATCCTCAGAGCTTAGCCAAACTTTCACTGCGTGGAGAAAAAATACCATACATTATTGCAAGTTAAGATGTGTTTGCATGAATATCAGTATATTCCAGTCCAAATTCAGTGGTATGATATGCATAGAGATTTTAGTATATACTTACAATAAGGATGTGGTTTGCCGCTATGAAGGGCTGTTTTGCCGGCAGTTTCCATCTTTTTTTTTTACACTGGCAGTGATGCAACTCCTACAGTTGTGAAGAGTGATCCGCTGACAGGTATAAACCTGCATCCCAGCCCTCCCCTTACCCTCTCCGGTTTTTGCAACCCTAACTTTCCCCTTCTTGAGCCGTAACCTAACCCTGTTTTATTGAAGCCTTACCTACGCCTGTCGCAGCCTGACACTATTGGGAATGGGTAGAAATTATTATCCGTTCCCAATAACACTTTTCTATTTTCCGTAGCATTTTGTCATTAATACATCCGCCATTTAGCTGTCGGCTGTATCATTGTCAGAATTTGTCCGGCTGGACTGGCAACCGCATTTTTACAATAAGGGTATGTTCTATTGTGTTCCTAATCCTTTCTCTTTCCATACAGGTTCTCACCAGGTTTCTATTTTCTTCCTGTCCTGTGCTGTTTTGGTTCTGCTCTCATATAGTACAGAAGAGTGAACCATGGATATGGGGTCTTCAGAAAGGTAACACCACCTTAAATCCAGTCCTTTGTCTACTTCGAGCTTGGCCTTCACTCCAAAAACGGACACAGATTCTACTTGGTTATTTCATAGGATACTGGGTATTTGGGACAGCCTTGCATGTAAATTTTCTACCATGGACATAACAGTAGAAGATAGAAATTATGTACACTATGTAAATTTTCTACCATGGACATAACAGTAGAAGATAGAAATTATGTACACTATGTATTTTAAAAAAGAATAAATATATATGCAATGAATAACGGTCGTATTATTCCTTCAAGTGGCTTATCAGTATATTTTCTATTGCAGTTTGGATGTTGTAACAGCAATCTGCAACAAACGTGTTTATAATGTGTTGCCTTTGAGAAACACTTTTCATTTAGACCTTGCAGGGAATGGTAAATAACAATTTCCAGCTTGTTGCAGAATATTAGAACATTTTCACTGTCACAATGGCAATAAAATAAATGTTGTTGATGAGAGAGGATGTAATTCATCACTCCAATATGTATTTCAACAGATCAATTTCTGGCAATGAAATGTTGTCGACCACTGTCCTTTTCTGGCAGTGACTGTGACATTCCCACGACTGGTGTCTTTAAAGATTCCAAAGGCAACAAGTACTATTCTCATAACCTACCCATCCCCATCCCTCAGCCTAATCTTATCCTTCCTCTCTCTGCAGCCTAACCTTAATATTAGGAACTTGTACCTTGTCTAAATGAAAACATTGGACATTCTGCCCGTTCTGATATACAAATATTGGAAAGCTGTCAACACCGATACTACTGTGATTAAGCTGCCGGCTGTATCAGTGTCATAATAGATATTGCTGCTGTGGCGACAACTACATACCTTTAGTAATATTGGAGCTAGATTGTGCAAGAATTGTTAGAACAACTAATGTGGAAGACAGTATAGTTTAATGCAATTTATTCTCTGCACTTAATAGTTTTTTTCCCCCAAGGATGAGAAAAAACGAATTTAACTCTAGCAGATATGATGCTTATTTTATTCCATGTTTACAGCTAATCAGCACTAGAGGACTTAGAGAGAAAATATCAATTTCAGTCATGCACAGCTTCCTATAGCATAATTTAAGAATATGCCAACAAAAGGTATTTCAGCTTAATACCCCTACATAATCCAAGGAATCTCTACTGAGGAGGACTAACTTTGGACACATCTCCAATTGTATTTGCTTTATTAACCACCTGCTAGCACATACTAAAACTTGAGTGCACAATTTAACTGTCTTAGCTGCCAATATGGGTTTTTTTTTCTATTTTTTTGTTTTAATTGTCTTAAAATGATTGTACTTTTATGGAATACTAGTGTTTGTACTCTTTATTTTAGGAACACTTCAAAATACACCTCATTTCTTTCCTTATAGTGTATTTTTTTTATAAACCTAAGAGGCAGATTTCAGATAAAGTAGTATGATTTATGAAAGGTTAATTCCCGGTATACACAATTAGCTGTTCATATTATTATTCAAATTCCTTATACAGGAAAAAAGAGGATAGAACTTTTGGTTATGCAAAAGGTCTATTTACTGTATGAGGAATTTGAATTTTAATGAATATTTGTAACCACAAATTATAGCCTTTAAACAATACCACACGAGGATGACAATTGCTTTTGTGAGTGTACTGAAAACAGGAGCTGGGTTTTATTCTATACTTATACTTGGCTTTGTAAATGATTATCAATAAAAAAAAAATATGTTTGATTTTGTAAATAGCGTGTGTATTTGTATACATTTGTGGATATCTATAATAATAACTTATTAGACAGTTTGATAGATCATTTTCTAATATGTATATACATATATAGGAGAGAGGGAGTTTGATGCAATATGATACATCACTATATAAATAATACAAAACTATACTACAGGTATACTATATGAATTCTAATGATATATATGATAAATACTTCATCCTCAGATAAATTAATTTGATCAGAAATACATAACAGGTCACCATGCTCAAAAATAATCCAGACTTTATCAATATCAACTCTAAACTCTAATTAGGTATGCACATTTTATATGTGGCTCCCATTGTGCTCAATATTGGTTTGCCAGGGTCCAGATTTCATCCTATTTTTTGTTTCTGAAATGACTGGCATCTAGAGGTTATGCATTCTGCTCTATGAAACAATTTATCAAAATTAAATGTATTTTCTTTGCCTAAAATAAGAGCATATGAAAGCACTAGCTCATGCCCTTCTACCATTAGGATTTTAGATATTTCCTATGTTAAACCTTTACTGTACAGGTGAAACTCGAAAAATTAGAATATCGTTCATAAGTTCATTTATTTCAGTAATTCAACTTAAAAGGTGAAACTATTATTATATAGGCTCATTACATGCAGAGTGAGATATTTCAGTATTCATTTTTATGATCATGGCTTAGAGTTTATGAAAACCCCAAAATCTCACAAAATTAGAATAATGTGACTAGGTTCAATATTGTAGGCTCAAAGTGTCACACTCTAAGCAGCAAATTATTCCAAAACACCTGCAATGGGTTTCTGAGCCTTTAAAAGGTCTCTTATACCGCGTTCACATTGCCACTGCCTAAAAAGCCGGCTTTTTAGGCAGGGGACAGAATTTAGAAAATTTCAAAGTGGTGCCTTCAGACTGAGCTGAAAGCACCGGCTTTTTTTTTATTTTTTTATTTTTTTTTTAGAAACCGCCAGCAGGGGAAAAAGCCGCCTTTTTGGTTCAATCTGAACGCAAAAAGCCGGCTATTGAAAAAGCCGGCAAAAACCCTTCTTTTTAGCCGGGTCTAGAGAGACCCGGGGTTTGCGTTCAGATTGCCAAAAAAAGTCGGGGTTTTCATGAAACCCGGCAATTTCATGAAAACCCCGGCTTTTAGGTGGTAATCTGAACGGGGTATTAGTCTGGATCAATAGAATTCACAATCATGGGAAAGACTGCTGACCTGACAGTTGTGTAAAAAAGCATCATTGACACCCTCCACAAGGAGGGAAAGCCTCAAAAGGAAATTGCTAAAGAAGTTAGATGTTCTCAAAATGCTGTATCAAACCACATTAAAAGAAAGTTAAGTGGAAGCACAAAGGGGCTGATTCAGAGTTACACATCAACCTGTTTTTAGGTGGAAGTGTAGACCTGAGCAATACCATGTTGAATTGCAAGGGGAGGCAGATTTATATTGTAAAACCAGAATTAAAATTAGGAGGTGAAGTTTCTTTTTTTTTTTTTTTTTTTCTGTTTATTGATGACATCACATTGTACATATTATACATCACTTCCTAAATATGCTAATATATATATTGTTTATTAGAGTCTCTTGATTTTTTTATGTTTTTTATGGTGGTTTTTTATTATAAAGATATAAAGTATAAAGATCCCACTAATTAAACATCTGTTGGAATCATTGAACGGAAATGACATAAATTCAGTGTTTCCTGTATTGAGAAACACATCTCTTTCTGATGAAACCACCTGTTAATGGTGGAGAAACACGTCAAATATTTAATTCAAACAGAACCATTTACCTATTGATACGAGCTACCGCAGTGAGCTGGAGAACAGCACTTCATTAATTGATTCTACCCGGCATTGGTACGGACCACAGAGAGCGCCAGTGTGTAAGATCACACGTACAACTGAGAGACCAAACTGACGGCGGTCTCGCTACAATATCATTGCTCCGATGCTGTAGTGACTGGGATATGCGCTGTGAGTGTGGAGAACCTTGAAACAACATATTACACTAGTTGCCGGGGACACCTGAGCCACAAGCTGCCAAACTAACGGGATATTCTCATATTGTGGATACAGCTGGCGGTATTGATTGCTGCCTCACTATTTCCACGAGTTACCTTAGCGCTACCAGCGCCACATTTATCAAGAAAGAACCGGAGCTACAAGCTATGATGGCTATTCCAGTCATTTCTATCTGCTGCTAAATTACACCTGTGACCCTTTATGCTACTATTGGGAATTATTGTACTCCCTACAAATTACTAAAACAGCACAATATTAAGCTGCCCTCTGGACATCAATCAAGCCGGTAAGATATTCAATTTATAACTACATTGGCAAGTGCAAATTGTCCAACTGGACTTACTGAATTATATTGTATGTGGCCACATATATCTATAAAAACCAAATCCATTTGTGGCGATTATCCACTATTGAACATACTCTACTAACTTTTCCTAGGAGTAACAATTTGAATATTTCTGTCTGGCTGGACATTGTTGCAAATTATGACTGTTCGTATTATTACATCTTAGAGCCATCAATGAATCAAATCTTAGAAGCAAGTCCAAGATAGCAGTGATTGTGAGATTTTCAATACAGATTCACGAATGTAAATTCTAAGATAAATGTATGGTTATATATATATATTTTTTAAAGATTTGTATTTTTAAATAAATTGATTGTATATCAAAATTAACCCTTAGCGCATTCCACAATTACTTCTATACAATTTTCAATTTGACCGGCTATTGCAGGAACCGGTTTGTGTGAATAGCGCTCTAGGTGTTAATAGTTTCACATCTTCACACTATCAAGCGCCTAGTGGCTTTTTTGAATATATTATACATCCGTATACAATTTCACAACGTTTCACAAGGTTGAAAATCAGATTTGAGATAACAATAAAGCAGTTAATCACAGCGTATTGGCTCAGTCCATATATGTTATGCTTCACATTTCAGAGTTTAAAGTTACAAATATATCACTTATATATCATATTTATTTAACTTGTATAATTTATAACATGAAGCACTGCAGGAGATTCACATCATTATAGTTACCAGGAATTAAAATAAAATATTGAGGGATACTGCACACCTATTCCCCCAAAGCCATCTATTCTTGGTTGATTTCTATAGGTATATGTCCCATATGTGTTTCCATCAGGTACCAGGTTGTGTTGCTTAACGAATCTCGAACTTTACATTGTACCGTAGGATGTAATGTCGCAATATAACCTTTCCAGCATTCCATGAAAAACTCCACCCTTTTCTCTTTTTCTATCAGAGTTTCGATCCAATCCATTTTGAAAATAAAAAACAATTTCTCTAGAAACAGTTTCATTAAGGGGCGACTGGGTGACATCCAACCCTGGAGAATCTCTTTTTTTTGCAGCCGCACTTATTAACAATGCTAATTTCCTAACAATTCCAGGTATGCGTTCAGTGGATGGAAACATTCCAAACACCGCCCACTCAGGTGTTAACACAAAATTGCAAATAGAATGCGTTGCCACAAATCCCCTAATCTGAAGCCAAAATCTTCTCACCAAAGGACATTCCCATATACAGTGGAACACATGTGCATCTAACCTACCGCACTTCGGGCAAGAAGAAGATTCCCTGCTCCCGATCACATACAATCGTTTTGGTGAAAAGTATGCATAATGATAAATTTTGTATAGCATTTCTTTATACTGGTTGGACTTGATTACCCGGCAGGAGGTACGTAATCCCTTCAGTAACTCTTCCACTGTCATATTTGGAAAATGTGAAGTCCACTTAGTTAAGCCTGTGGTAATCTGCAAGAGATCAAGGACTTCCCTTAAAAATCCATGATGTATCATAATGGCGTTTCTCCTAGGGGGAAGTTGGCCCAATAATTTATCCAGAGGATTACTCCATTCCAAGTCTGAAAATCCCCGAATCGTCCTTGCAACATAATATTGCGCCTGTAGGAAAGCCATCGGGTAATGCTCCAATGCCGGATATTTGTTTTTAGCTTGAACATATGTGAGCGGCTTCCTGGAAGCTTGATCCACCAAATGCCCCACATTTAACACCCCACGCTGTTTCCATCTGTTAAAAGGATAGTGAGCCGCTCCCTCCTGGAATGCTGGATTTAACAAAAATGGCATAAACAGGGATTTATAACCACTTAACCCATACTTTGTTCGTAGTATATGCCATACCCTTCTCGTATGCCACAGTAGTGGGTTCCTCTTGATTTGCGATGCTATCTCATCATCTGGCAGATGTAAGAAACTGGTCAGACTTATATCTTCCAAGAATTCTTGTTCTACATTAACGTCACAATACACCTGGGTATCATGTAACCAGTCTCTTAGATATCGCAACAATGCTGCCAAATTGTATACCCTTATATTCGGGAGATTCACCCCCACCATTTATCGGCTGTTGTAGTTTCACCAAACTGATACGCGCTGCCCCATCTTTCCATATAAATTTCCTAAATAAGGCATGGATTTTCCTAATGTCTCCCTGAGATAACAATAAAGGCAGTGCTTGTATAATATACATCAATCTCGGGAACGTGACCATTTTAATGAGGTTTATACGGCCTAGAAAAGACAGCGGAAGTTGTCGCCATCCCTGCAACTCTGTCCCCATTTTCAGTATTGCCTCCCCATAATTCAGGTCATATAATCTGGAGAGATTCTTTGGCAGTTTGATACCCAAATATACTATGAAATCTTTTGCCCATTGGAACCCCATGCCTCTACCTCACCTAGGAATGTGAGTATTTTTGCTCAATAACATAGCCACCGATTTTGTCATGTTGACTTTAAAGCCCGATGTCTTACCATATTCATCCAACCCATTATAAGGCCCAAGGAGTCCTTCGGATTCGCAATATACAGAAGAACGTCGTCTGCAAACGCTGAAATTTTCAACTCCATTCTTCCTATTTGAATGCCCTGAAAGGCTACTAAATTGTCTAGAATACGAAATAAAGGGTCAATGGACAGGTTAAACAACAGGGGCGACATCGGGTATCCCTGGCGCGTTCCTCTGCCCATCACCAAGTCAACGCCCAACACCCCATTAATGAGCAACGCCGTTTTGGGACAGTTGTAAAAATATCTAACTAAATTAATAAACGACGCCCCGAAATCCCTCTCCTTTAGAACAGAAAACAAGTGCGGCCAGGAAACAGTATCGAAAGCTTTGTGCGTGTCGAGACTGAGTAGCATTTGATCCCCAGAGGGCGATTGGGTCGATTTTGTCACTGCCGCAATTGCAGTTCTTATGGCCTTCACTGCCTGTCTACCTTGCACGAAGCCAGCCTGATGTGATGTTAACAGGTCTGGTAGCAGGGATTGCAAACGGTTTGCAAAAAGTTTCAAAAATATCTTAAAATCAGTGTTTAGCAATGTGATTGGGCGATAGGAATCCACATTCATCGGGTCTTTATTGGGCTTAGGGATTAAAGTGGTGGTGGCATTATTAAATGTCGGGTAAACAGGATTATCCCTAAATAAGGTACGATAGAGCTCCAACAGCGGAAAGACAAGGGAAGGTTGTAGCATTTTGAAATATTCACTGGTAAAACCGTAGGGGCTTGGGGCTTTTTGCAATTTTAACTGGGATATTACCGTATTTAACTCCTCAACCGTTATATCTGCCTCCAATAGTTCCTTCTGAGTTTGGGATAATTTGGGCAATTGTGCCTCTTGTATTATGGAGGCTTGGAGATCTCCATCGTGTGGAATTGGTTGATATAGTTGTTCGTAAAATCTCTGAAAATGTTTGAGAATCTCCGGTGTGGATACTGAAATATTAGCCGACTGAGGGTCACGTATGGCCGTAATAAAGAATCGTTTCCGCCATGGTTTGGACATTCTAGCTAACAAGCGTCCCGCTTTGTCTCCCCATCTAAAGTACTTGGGCCTGATCCAGCGCTACGAAAATTCGCACGACGGGCGAATGCGAACGTACGCTCGGGCGTATCAACCTACACGCCCCTAGCACTCCCATAGTAAAGTCCCTGCTTACGGCGGCTATACCCTACACTGGGTACGACCGTCGGCCGTACGAAAATTCGCAGAAAATACGCTGAGAAAATACGCTTAGCACGCCCGTACTGTACAATTTAAATGGCTATCCCCGCCTCCCTGTAGTAAAACGGGCGCCCAGCCGACCATCGTAAAAAAAATACGCCCCGCGAGCTAAAAATACGCTAACGATACGCCCGCTATTCGCTCATGACGCTCGGGCGACCGGAAGCTGTCATACTGGGCATGCGCATTGCGAATTTTTTGCCGAAAATTTGCATACGCTCGTCGTACGCTCGCTTGCGAGCGTTGCTCTGGATCAGGCCCCTTGTGTCTGACATAATCTAGATCTACCTTCACCCTGGATGTCAGAAATCCTTCTAGAAACTGTTTTGATTGTAAGTATCCTCCGTAGAGGAAGCTAGGTAAGTCTGAAAGGCGTTCTGCACCTCTATTTGTAGTAAATCATATCTCTTCCTATCCTGCTTACGTTTACTCACCACATAAGACATTATATGTCCCCTCATTGCCGCTTTGGAGGTCTCCCATAATAGCACTGGGTTATCCCAGGGCTCAATGTTGGTATTTAAAAAGTCTGTTAAGTGTGTTGTAAGATAAGCTGTAAATTCAGGGGAATTATAGAGATGAGTAGGAAACCGCCAACGATAACTAGTGTGCGGATGTGTCGGTGCTTCAATGATCAAAGAAATTGGGGCATGGTCCGAGATAATGATATCTCCTATCTCTACCAACTTAAGTTGAAGTCAATCCTTGAAAAAGAACCATGTGCCGTCGAATAGCAGGTATAGGATTTTTCAGTGGGATTTACTATTCTCCACGGATCACTAACAGTATGGGTATGTTTAAAATACTGCAAGGTGTGAGGTTCTGTTAGTGTTCCAGTATGTATTGTTACGGACATGCGGGTTAGATGATCTGTCTAATAGAGGGTTATCCACTAAATTAAAATCCCCTCCTATAATTAAATTATATAGTGTTCTTTGAGAGAGAAGAATTGAAAGGGATTGTAGAAAAATATGCGGTGTATCATTGGGAGCATATATATTGAGCAGCGTATACTTAGTCTGCCAGATCTCTACATTAACCAACAAGAAACGGCCATTCGGATCCAAGACCTGGTCCAAAATTTTACATTGTAAAGTTTGATTAAATACCATTGCCACCCCCCTGCTTTTATTCTTGAAATTTGCAGAAACACAACTACCTATCCATGGCGCTTTAAGAGTTGACCCACTCCCTTCTTTCCAATGTGTTTACTGAAGAAACACAATATCAGGGTTACGCCTTCTTATATGGGTTAGTACTTTCTTCCTTTTAATCGGGGTGTTCAACCCATCCACATTCCAAGAATAGACTTTTAACACCGGTACCCGCGTCTAGGGGTCCCGATTTTGGTTTACGTTAGGTTGCATTACCAGGAAGTGAATGTTGATATTTTAGCAGTAAAGACCCAACCACCTTCCCTTTCAAATTTCTTGGCTTATTATGTGCAGTAACCCCCCCATCCCTCACACAACCTCTGGAGTGAAAAATATTTGTACAAAGCGAGCATCCTAACAATACACATGTACAATGCAATGTCTTTTTTTTATTACATAACTTTCTGCTACTATAGAACGATCACTGGGCCTCATTATGATTTCAGAGGCACAGTGTAAACAAAAACTTAACTTTATAGAAAAAGAACAAGGAGCATGACCACTTAGTGTTTCACCTAATAAACAGTGTAATTCACCATATACCGTATTTTTCGGACCATAAGACGCACCTGACCATAAGACGCACCTAGTTTTTAGGAGGAAGAAAACAGAAAAAAATATTTTGAACCAAATAGTGTCCTGCACCCAGCATCACCCATCTGTCCAGCACCACCCATCATGTCCAGCCCCCAGCATCACCCATCATGTCCAGCCCCCAGCATCACCCATCTGTCCAGCACCCAGCACCACCCATCAGTCCAGCATCACCCATCTGTCCAGCACCTATACTAAATAACTACCACTTACCTGCAGTGTCCCGTTCTGCCGCCTACTGCTTCTCCTCCGCGGTCTTCCCTGACGCTGATGTGACCTCAGGTCACTCCAGCGTCAGGGGGAGGAGCTGCTGCACTGCTCTGCCTGTCACACGGTACAGGCAGAGCAGAGAGAACAGTAATGGACGCCGCTATGAAGCGGTGTCCATTACCATTGTTTCTGCTCTGCCTGCCCTGTGTGAAAGGCAGAGCAGAAATAACGGTAATGAACGCCACTGTGAAGCGGTGTAAGGCAGAGCAGAAATAACGGTAATGAACGCCACTGTGAAGCGGTGTAAGGCGCTCTCATCAGAGTGATGAGAGCACCTTACATTGATGTCACAGCAGAGTTCGTTACGCTGCTGACAGCCAGGGAGCGGGGGGATGAGTGCCTGGATGCACCGCATCCCCCCGGCGGACCTGCTCATACCCCAAGGTAAATATTTGGACCATAAGACGCACACACTTTTCCCCCCACTTTTTTGGGGGTGGAAAGTGCGTCTTATGGTCCGAAAAATACGGTAGTACTCAATTGACATATCTCAGTTACATAATACTAGTGGGGGCATACATTTCCCAAGAAATGCTCCTTAGCCTTCTGAGGGTCTCTGCCCCCTCACCGACCCGCAATCTTGCCGGATACAGCAAGGCAAATCTCTTTCGATGCTCCACTAAGTAGCTACACACCTCAGAGAACGCCTTCCTTTTCTGCGAGACTGAAGCTGAAAAATCCTGGAACACCAAGATTCTCTGACCCCCCACTGTCAATTGCTGCTGTTTATGGTAAGCACTTAGCAACTTTTCTTTATCCCTGTAATCAAGAATACGCGCAATAATCGGGCGTGGCCTAATGCGGTCTCCCTGACCTTCCGGACCCAATCTATGCGCCCTCTCTATAGCGAGTGTTGAGATGTATGGAAAATCAGTTAGGCTTTGAGGGATAGTGGTGCCCAATAGCTCTGTTAACTGCTGACTTTTATAAACCTCAGGGACCCCCACAAACCTTAAGTTGTTCCTGCGGCTACGATTTTCAAGGTCCTCAAGTTTATCAGTCAGGGACTTAAGCAACACCTCCTGAGCCGAAAGTTGTTCTTGCATTACATATGCTGCATCTTCAGCATTGCTAGTGCGTTGTTCTACCTCAGTCAACCGTACACTATTAGACTCTATTTTTGCTAAAGTGCTATCAAATTTTACCTGCAACTCCTCAAACCTTTTGTCAATTAAAGGCATAATAGCCTTTGTGATTTCCCGTACAATCTCTCTGGTAGATGGGAAAGAGGGAGGGGGAGTGTGAGAACCCGCCGCCCTGGGAGACTCGCTATCTGCACCTTCATGTTCTGGGGAAGAGGATGCCGCATTAACTGCCTTACCCCCTGCATTTCTTACGTTTCCCATTTTTTGTGGCGTAGGGTTAGTGTTTAGTTGAAATAGACTTGTCTATAAATTTATCCATAGCAACTCCCACGTCCTTGCGTGGGCGTTGGTGACGGCCAGGCAGCGTTATCACGACCAGTTAAGAAGTACTTTAAATTACACTGTTAAATAAACAGATATGAATTCGGGGTCTGCCCCTTGTGGATAATTTACGGTTTACATTTCAAATGCAAGCAGAATATAGTGGTAAGAAAAACAACAAATTCTAACCTTAACTATCTGAAAATGTATCTGCGTCTACTATATTCAAGATTTGGACCTTTTCCTATAACCAAAAAATAAAAGCGTTGGACATAGGCTTATTCCTGATATTACATTTAGCGTATCACTGTTTCTAAAACATGCCACAAGTACCAGTTAAGATAGGAGGCTGAAAAGACTGAAAAGAGATGAACTCTATAGACCTCAACACCTCAAAATAAACAAATGCTGTGAAACCCGTCTCAACCAGATTCAATAGTGCAAAAAAAAAATGGAAGAGACGGGAAAAAGGAAAAGAAACACCCTGAGACAGGAACTATAGTGCCAATACTAGATATACAATCTTGATCAGAAATGAGTTCTTGGAGGTGATAGTTCCAGTGTACCGACTTATCCAGTAAAGTCCAATGTCCCCTTTGTAATCGACTCCTGTTCAATATGTGAGTTCTTAGGTCATCCAAGGGAAAGTAATAATATGTAATTATAAACAATGGCAAATATCTCAGCTATGCTCTACAGTGGCACAGCCGTGGGGTCCGCAGGAAGAGTATTTCTCCCACTCCACATCCACAAAAACTGGTAGTTGTAGCAAGGCTTAGGCACATAAAAGAACCAGATTATGGGGATCTAGTGTCCTGTATTTATCCAAGTGGAGCCAGTAACAATGGCTTATTCTATCTCTATAAATGTCTGGTCTCCCAGTAATTGTGGGTGAGATTCACAATCCCTGAGTGGGCCACGTAAATTAGCCAAATCTGATGTCTTGGTGGTGACACCAGAATGAGAAACTATATTACATCTGAATAGTACCAATATGGCCACCACTTACTTCTCAAATGGCTGTAGCTAACTCCACCATATTAGGTGCCCTGGCCCCCCCTGGGAGTCTCCACAACCGCCTCCACTGACACCACCAGCACCACAGACTCCTCTCCCCTGCTTGTACCCTCCAGCTGGCGTGATCAGGTATGGGCAGCGACAGAACCCCCACGTAGCCGGTCTCTATCTTTCCTCATCCAGGACAGGCTGCAAAGGGTCCCCCACTAGTTTCCAGGACAGCAGGCACACGCTTCAAATCCAATCCCCACTAGTATACCTGCCTGAGCACCTGGGTAACATTAGCCGGGCCTGAAGCTGCTTTTCCCTTCGGCTGGAGTTCTCCTCTACTGCGGAGGCTCGCAAGATGGCCCCCTTGCGCGCCACTTTCCAGGACCAAGGAGATGCTGCCACGGCAATGCCAACAGCGGAGGCTTGTCGGTTAAACCACTCTCTCCGTTGTGCGCTTCTGTGTACTACTCGGTCCTCGCTGTCCAATTAGGCAGTATGCTGATTTTACTCTTTTTGGCGTCTGAATATCACCGCTGAGGAAGAAGCACTCCGGAGGTGAAGTTTCTTAGCTCAACTCTCTTTTATAGAATAATCATAAAGCTAATGCAGTATTTTCGTTCTATGTGTAAAAGTATTGTATTTTCCCTGCATGCAAATTTTTAAAAATTATTTAACACCCCTTACTTTGAAAAATGGTTTAGCCGAGCTGTACACTTGCACCTAAGAAAAACTGTAAGTGCATCTCTGAATCAGCCCCAAAGTGTGGAAGAAAAAGGTGCACAAGCAGAAGGAATGACCGCAGCCTGTAGAGGATTGTCAGGAAAAGGCCATTCAAAAGTGTGGGGGAGCTGCACAAGGAGTGGACTGGAGCTGGAATTAGTATATCAAGAGCCACCACACCCAGACTGATCCTGGACATGGGTTTCAAATGTCGTATTCCTCTTGGCACTCCTGAACAACAAACATCATCAAAAGCATCTTACCTGGGCTAAAGAAAGAAAGTACTGGTCTGTTGTCAGTGGTCCAAAGTCTTCTTTTTTGATGAGAGCAAATTTTGCATCTCATTTGGAAACCAAGGTCCCAGAGTCTGGTGGAAGAATGTTGATAGCATCCATGCCACGCCACATTGAGGCAGTAATTCGTGCAAAAGGTGCCTAAACCAAGACCTGAGTACATATGCATGATTATACTTTTCAGAGGGCTGTATTTAAAAACCTTTTTTTTTTTTTTTTCTTGTAATACTCTAATTTTGTGAAATTTTGCTTTTGGGGTTCTCATAAGCTGTAAACCATAATCATCAAAATTAATACAAATAAAGACTTGAAATATCTCACTTTGCATGTAATAAGTCTATAATATATTAATTTCCCCTTTTAAGTTGAATTACTGAAATAAATGAACTTTTGGACAACATTCTAATTTTTCGAGTTTCACCTGTATTATGTAGTGCTCACCTATTTAATGAAATAAACTCTTATTTACCCCGCAGGCACTGTAAATGAAGTGCACAGGTGCACACAGAGACATTGTTTGCAGAAAAGTAGAATGTTATATATAGGATGTTGCTTGTCAGAAAATATTTTTATTTGAATATTAATTTGTCCTTTTCCCTAATAAAAGAAAACTACTAAACATGCTCTAGTGAGAAACAAAATTCACTATAGCATGAATGACTGGCATTCGGCTCTATAAAACAATGTATCAAATTTAAATGTATTTTATTTGCCTAAAAACAAAACAAAGTATCCAATTCTATCCATGAATGCCTCTTGGTCATTAAAAGAAAATATATATTTACATACACAGAAGAAATAAAAAAAGTATTTATTTAGATATACAAAATAACATTATTATATAACCAACATCCAAGCCTTGCTGAGAAAACCAAATGCAACAGACGACACTGAAAACAGCATCAATGATGCTGGTCTGCTATGAACATGTAAATGTATGCTGTAAAATTACTCACAAAGCATAGTACATTATTGGATTACAAGGTTAAATTTAAAGCCACTCAAATGTGCCAACATGACCAAGTCAAAGAGCAGTTGAAATCACCAGTGTTTAAACCAGAAACAGAGCAGTGGTGCTGTCCAGACCTCATACTTTTAAGTTTTGGTAAATTTCATTATTTGAAATTTCTGCAGATGTTTAATGAATAAATAACATTTCTTGCTTTATAGCAAGTGGCAATGAAAATAATGGTGCTAATTTCCAGTCAACCAATAAAGATTCTTGTTTTGGTTATCAAATTTGGCTGCGTCAATGGAGATAAGTGGTGATCACAAGTCCAATGCCTCATCTTCGACTGTTCGCTGTATATTTTCAACATATTTCTCTTGAAATGCCAGTGTTCTATTATAGGGTACGTTAAGGTATATGGTACAGAAAAAATTTGTGACAATGTCTTGGGGTTTATGAAACATAATAAATAATGATTAAGAACACCTTTAGAAATACAGTAGAACCTCGATTATCCGTGACTCGATTAACCAGCAATTGGATTATCCGTGCTGCTGAGCTCAGCAGACATGCCTGTAAAACGGGGGGCGTGTCCTGGATGCCAAGGAGAATGGAAGCACAGTGAAGGAGCTCCTCCGTTTGCACAGCCATCTACCTGCAATTTGGCCATTACAACAACTCTGGACCCACTCCTAGCACTGCCCTGCTCTTGTACTAGCATTCACTGTACTGTATTCAATACTGTTTCAATTATCCGTGCTTTTCGATTATCCAGCCGAAGGGTGCCAGCCATTAGCCCGGATAATCGAGGTTTCACTGTAGTTAATTGCTAATATAAATTGAGATATAACTGAATTAAGGTACAACAAAACATAAATCTGTAAGTGCTGTGCATAGATAGACAACAAATACACTTGCCAATTAATTATAGGATTAGGATACGATGTGAAATGAAAGTCTGCCCCTACAACTGAAGACATAAGACTTTCAGCCGTTCTTTGGTCAATCGAAAAGCAGAAACCGCTTGCTTTATCCACAGCAGCCAGAACTCTCTTAAGACTTTGTTCATCCTGGAAACAGGAATACAATAAAATTATTGAAGTGTAAACTTTATTGCTCAAAATTATGATTATTATATGTATTGTGTGTGTATAATTTTTTTTTTTTTTTTTTTTAGAGAAATTTACACACACACACGTTAACAAATATTTTGAAATAAAAATCTAAAAAACAATATAACATTAATGATCATAATTAATAATATAAATATTCTGATTGAGAAGGTAAACACTTACTGGGTGAGGCTAAAATAATTTTAATTTATTTAATACCAATTGGTCAATGCACCCTATCCAGGCCTTCTGCGCAAGCCCTTACATACAATTCAGTATATTGTATCTTACCCATCTTACATTAGGCAGGTGCATAAGACTTAAGACATGGGTCAGATCATGGAAGGTTTGTGCGTGCCAGGGGAATGTATTACCCTCGCATACACAGACTATAGGATTGTATACAGGCAAGTCCATTCGGTTACATGTGTGTTATCAAATCAGGAGCCGGTCCCAGGTTTATTTATTATTGACTGCAACAATAAAATAAATCATCAGCAAATATGCATAATTTTATCATACTAGTTTCATCACACTCACTAGATCATCCTGATCTGATCCTATGATGTTACCATTTAGCAATCAGGCATGAACATATGAATCTGAGGGGGATTGTAATTACAGTGCCTCATAATCTACGCCTCCATGCCATTGGTTCACTAACACGTAACACAATCCATTACTGCTTAGTAATGTACATATATGGGGATGATGTATTTTTGGGCAACTACATGCAGCAGTACAACTGGGTACCATGGCATGCTGGTGTTTGGGGTACCACAAGCAACAGCATCCCATCGCTTGGAGTATTACAAGCGTAAGCATACCGCCGTGTTACAGTACACCAGACTGGTGCTTGCCGCAAAATGTAGTTCTACTAGAGAGGGAAATTTTCACTGTTTACAGTTTTACCAAGTATAGGTTTTATCTTTAAAAACATACAAAACGCCACTCACAACCACCTCTTACTTTTTTTTGTTATATGGACGATAGTTTTTAAGATTTACATAAAAAAAAAAAAAATAGTCATGCTGCGTTTCTAACGGCAGTTTTAAATACAAAATTTGTGGTTTTCACAAACCACCCTTTAGTAAATCTATCTATAAGAATCATTCTTCTAAAATGTACAAGAGAAATAGACCTCATCTCCTCTTTTAAGCTTTATTAAATATAGCCCCTAGTCTTTCCAATCTTTATCCAGAATCACACTCTCCTTTGCCCCAGCACAAAGGTCCTCACTTCTCAAGTATCTTCCTGAATCACAAGTTATCTACTATATAAATATTTAGGGCCCAGTTGAAGAATGGTGACTCCTTACGACAACATCAAAATATTATATGGGTAGGGTCATGATCAAGCCTTTGACACTGTTGATCACCCTCTCCTGCTCCACACCCTTCACTCCCTCTACCGCTCTGTCACTATCCACTCCTGGTTCTCCTCCTATCTCTCGGACCGCTCCTTCTTTGTAGCAACCCCTAGCTCCTCCTCCCCTACCACTCCACTTCCCGTTGGTGTGCCCCAGGGCTCAGTTCTTGGTTCCCTTCTGTTCTCGCTCTACACCTCCTCTCTGGGTGACCTCATCAGCTCCTTTGACTTTCACTACCACCTCTATGTCGACGACACTCAAATCTATCTCTCCTCGCCAGACTTCTCCCTCGAACTTCTGTCAAAAGTGTTAGACTGACACTCAGCCTCCTCCTCGTGGATGTCAGAGCATTTTATCAAGCTTAACATGGACAAATCATAGTCTTCCATCCTTCACGTATTCCATCTACCCCTACCATCTCCATTACTATCTTCAACTCCACCATCTTGGCCTCCAACCGAGTCTGCTGCCTGAGCGTCATCCTGGACTCCTCTCACTCCATCATCCCCAACATACGTCCCCTTTCACTGTCCTGCCACTTTCATCAGACCCTTTTTAACAGCTGCTACCAACACGCTCATTCACTTTCTCATTATCTTCCGTTTGGACTACGCCAACATTTTCCTCTCTGGCCTCACTCTGGTCTGTCTCACGCCTCTACAATCCACACAGCCAGACTCATCTTTCTCTCCCATTGCACGGCTTCCACCTCCCCCTCTGTCAATCTCTAAACAGGCTTCCTGTTCCTTTCAGAATTCTCTTCAAGCTCCCCACCACAACTTATAAGACCCTCTCCTCCCTTATCTCCATCCACACTCCCTCCACTCTGCTGGTGACCTCAACTCCAGCCTGATAACTACCTCTCACTCCCGCATCCAAGACTTCTCCCGGGTAGCCCTCTGCATAAGGACAACGTACTACAACCTATCAGGCAATCCAGCACCCTCCAATCCTTCAAACGCTCCCTCAAAACCCATTTCAGGCTATCCTACCCTTCCTACACATAAGCTTACCTGCCCTCCCCATCTTCATCTCTGTGTCTCCTGTTTGTTCACCCCTCTCTCACTTTGCATGTTAGCTGTTATAAGCAGGGTCCTCCTCCCTCCTGTCTTCATCCCTCTACCTTATCCTCATTAATTCCCACTTCTCCCTACTGTTTAGCTCTCTCCTTATTCATCTGCTCCTACACACATATCCTACTTTATTTTCCAGAAATATTGTTCTGCTATTGGCTTTCCTATTGCCTCTGTACGGCACTGCAGATACTGTGTGGCACCTTATAAATAAACGTTTTAACAACAGTCTAGTAACACAAGTAAATTATCTTGCTTTGTTGCAAATATAACCTTGGTACTACTACAAAAAAAGCATATTAGACGTTACAACAAAGTTTCACAATATGTATAAAAGCAAATATAAGCCTATATTGCCATGCTCTTTCTATAGTTCCACTCCTCTACTCTTTTTACATTTACACTACAATTATATCATATAACCAAGTCAATAGAGGGCTTGTCCCTTCTTGACAGATTTTCCTAACCTTAATACTGAGTGGCATGAATGACACCAGCCCATAATCTTGGATGACCTCAGCTAGTTTTTCATGAAGCCGCCGATGCCTCCGAAAAAATGGGTCAGTGGTCAGATGATTCACTAGATAGGAAAGATCCATAACTTCTGTGTAGTAATCAATGTTAAAAGCTGCAAGAGAAGGAGGCGTGTCAATATGATGATGAACTTTTCATATGAACCAGAAAAAAAAAATCCCTTTCTGCACTGCCGACACTAGATAAGCCCAATTATTTGCACTTCCACAACCCGTGGCATGGAATTCTTGTTCATCCCATGTCTACTAAATTAAGGGTAAATAGGGTCTAGGGTCAGTATAGTTTTAAATAAACAACTGGGCAGACTGGATGGACCATGTGGTTCTTATCTGCCGTCACTTTCTATGTTACAAATCACTGACCCAATACTTTCAAGACACCCTCTCATGATAAGTCCCAGCCTCACCAAGACGACCATACTGCTCAATCAGGTCCATCTTGGAAAGGATATTGATGTGTGGCAACTGTACATGCAACATGGTGCTCAAAGAAGTACACAAAACAGAGATGAACTTGGCAGGGTCTGTGCAATAATGGGAGTCCACAAGGTGTACTGCACACAGCTAAAAGGGGGGGGGAAAAAAGAGATATTAGTTATTATCACATCCACCACTGAAAACATATTGCAGAAAAATGATAATGCAAGTTTAAAAATAATAAATGTCAGATCAATCCAATTATGCAGTGTATGTATTTTGTTAGATTGCAGAAAGCATGGTCCTAAAGTGCTTGGTCCTAATAATCAAATCATTCTATCTGCCTGCATGAGCCAACTGCCAATGTGACAAGCCTACTGGCACAGGGCAGCAGTAGGATAACAGGCAGTGTATGGCTACTGTAAAATGTTCATTATGGACCGGTTAGAAAAAGAGGGCGTTTTTTGATCACTAGGATTAGAAAATGTCCTCTATTTGTAAACATGCACAAGCCCTGCAAATCTAGAATGGATAAGAATCCAGAGTTCTATCTTGATACCATTTCTAACAGCAGGACAGGAAGCAGAAACGTTTTCGCTATGCATACTGGGGAGGCTGCAGACACATGATGGGGAATAGAATAAAAAAAGGGGTATACCACTTTAAAAGCGCTGTATCACTCCTGCCGCAGTCCCCCACTAAATGAAAGGGTCCTGGCCTTTCGAAAAATACAACAAGTTTAGATAGGGGAAAGCGTTGGAGTTGTGTGAAACACTGACAGAAAATAAATTTCTAAAATTAACATAATTAAGTTATGCGCGTATTTATAGACTAATTAATACACATACATAGCGACATATAGGAGAATTCTAGGAGTCCAATAATGATCACAGTCCTGGTTTATACAATATTAACTTAGTATTTCAACTTGATTTTATGGTTTTAAAATAACATGTTCTGAATAAGAAGCTGGAGCATGAATAGGAATTGAATAAGAAGACAATTCAGCCTTGTCAAATGAGCGAGATTTAAACAACAGGTGAAAGAATGTAGAACAAGCAGATGATAATAGATTTTGCAGAAGGAGGTAAACAGAGTTAGAGAGCAAAAAAGGAAAGTCATTGGTGAGTAATAAGTGCAGTAAAGATGCAAAGATCACCAGAATGTAAGACAGTGCAACTCTGGTGGCATGTAGCTCTTGCAACATGAATAAGGTGACAAGCACCTGTGACTTTAATGGCACTGAAGTAGCTTTGGTAAGTAATTGTGAGTGGGACATTACTGCTGCAGAAAACAAGCGCAGGTGGCCAATTCTATGCAAGAATTCTGTTACATAAGCGGGCCGAATAAGAACATTTCAATCCTCCAATTTTTACATAGGGAAATCGAGCACTTCTGCGATGCAACGGTCGGTCCCTAACACTTTGTGATCACCCCTTACCCGCAGTCCCCAGGTCTCCAGTCGTCTCAGGATATCGGGCAGGGCTGGGTGGTGTGTGTAAAGTTCCACTTGCCCCGGGCAGTCAAACAGAAGATAAGTACCTCGAAGACTGAGCAACCGATCCCGCAGCCAATCCAGGTTTCCCTGCAAATACTCCATGCAGTAGAGCAGGGCGCCGTTGGGTCCTAAATGCATCTCGGACATCACCTCCGTGAGGGAAAGCAGTTCCCGTAGAGTGACAGCTGCCCCGGACTCTTCTTCCCCGGCAGGATCCAAGTTAATGATGGATGCCGGACGACCCATGCTAGTCAGGAAGGCATGCATGGCGCGGACATAGGTACTTTTTCCAGAACCGGGGGGGCCGATCACTGCCTGTCCGAAACCCAGTAACGGCCGTTCATTATCACCACCACTGGCCGCCTCCATGTTTTGCACCCGTGCTAGCGACAATTTCCACAACAGGCCTACTGTGATAACGTCACTGCACCACGTGCCGCTCAATACTTGAGCGGGATGTTTGTTAAATAAGATCCGACAGGAGGCTTCCGTTCTGTGGTTTTCTTTAATAAAAAAGTACACATAAAATGATATTATGTACAAAGATATGTCATGTTGTTTTGCATCATATTGTATACGCCAGTCAGCATACATACCCATTCATTTTACAGAAAGTAAGCGAGTAACACTCTCCAGGGAGTTTTAGAGTCAGGCAGCAGGAAAGGGAGAGTTAGGGTTATGAAAGGGGAGGGTTGGGACCAGTGTTGCCAACTCTGAAACATAAAACAAGCAACCGAGACATTAAAAACAAGCCCAAAACAAACCCAATCAAATATATATATATATATATATATATACATACACACACGTCTATTGGAGACGAAACGCGTAGGGGCGGGGCGTTCATCATCAGCTGCCTCCAACTGTCTGTTTGCTTCTAGCTGTTAGTTTCCAGAGCAAGTGCCGACCCAACTTTCCAGGACGCTGGGAGACTTCGGGACTTGAGCGCTGCCTGCTCTCCATGCTACAGCGGTAACTTCAATACATATGTTTGAACCACTTAATTGAGGTTCTACTGTTTTGCGGTACGCAGCCATTTTACTCTTTTTGCCATTCATCGG